>PVLA01008503.1:0-87910 GCA_004027455.1 Hydrochoerus hydrochaeris | reverse complement strand
GAGGTGTGCATCTGACATCCCAGCTAGGCAGGAGGCAGAGGCGGGAAGATGTCAAATTCAAGGTCAGCCCAGGCAGCTTGGAAAGATGCTGCCTACAAAAGATACAAGGCGGGCGCAGCTCAGTTGTAGAGCACCTGCCTCATGAATGTGAGGTTTGGGGTTTGATCCCAACACCAAAATTAAAAAAATGAAGAAAGGACAGAAGAAAAGAAAGAAAGGGAAAAGACAGGAAAAGGAAGGGAGAAAACCGAAGGTCTGGCTGGTTTGGCCCCAGACAGGAGCAGCGGCCACTCCGCCCTCTTGCTGGACAGAGCAGCTGCCCTGGCTGCTTCTCACCGGACAAAACCCCTCTTCCACGCAGGGAGGGCGCCCACTCCCCGCTGCTAAGGGGTGAGCCGAATCCTGGCACCCACACCAAAACCCGGACGGGGGTGTCGGGCGGGGCCGTGTGGATGTCTCTGTCAGTGCCCCAGGACACGAGTATGAGGCGTGGACCTGCAGGAAGTGATAAAGCATGGACACCTTGCAAAGAGTGGAGAGGCTTTCCATGGTCTTCGCTGAGTCTGGACACTGTGCCCTGAGCTGCCCACCTGCCGAGCCATTGAGTATCCACAGAAACCCAAGGCAAAAGTGTGTTTGGGTCACGACTGTGCAGGAAGCAGGAAGCGGGGCTCTGAGGACGCCAGGTGCAGGCTCTGTGACCCCGAGACCATGTCCTGCACTGCCCAGCGGGCACTGTCCCTGCTGGAGCCTGTGCAGCCCAGAGCCCTCAGGCTGCGACTTGGACTCTGTTCCCAAGAGGCACCGCTCAGCACCGGGAGCACCCAGCTCCCCCCTGGGCCCCTCCTGTGACTCACAGAGCGCTGCGTGCTTTGCGAACGCAGTGGACCGGCTGGGAACGTCTCAGCATCTCGCTGGAAATCTTTCTTTATAGCTTTCGGTGATAAAAGTGGGGAGCAGACACTGGCTGGGGACCGACGGCTTTGAACCCCACAGAAAGGGAAGGGTGCGATGGGACACGGGCCACTCCACTCCCCACCAAGCCCAGCTCCCCTGTCGGTCCCCAGCCCCTGTCCATTGCCAGGTGGACCTGCAGATGTGACACTTTAGTACATTTTCTTTTCTCTTGTGCAATAATGAGCCACACAGGGATGCTGGGGACTGGCCAGTGCAAGTCCACGTGCTGTCCCAAGCCTGGGTGGCGTTAGCTTGGCTTCCTACACCTGGTGAATTTAGCACTGGGGCGGCACGGTGGACACCCAGAAGAGCTGACCTCTGTACTCCTCAGTTGAATGTCAGCCGCTGTGGGGGACAGAGAGTGGGGGACAGAGAGACAGGAAAGGGTTAGCAGAGTGGCCCGATCTGGTGGTGGAAGAGGACACAGGGTGAGCGCATGAGGGTAGTGACTGCGCTCGCTTGCAACCTGGCATTACTGTTTGTCTTTGGCGTTTGCAAACCCCTGCTGGACATGCTAAGCGTCTCAGCTCAGAGACCCCACTTGGCTTATCTGTGCTCTCCGGGACCTGCCCCTCTATCGTATGTGGCAGACGCTCAGTGCATTTCTGTGGAATGATGTAGATGCACCTTAAATACAACAGCAAATGTCTCAAAGTGCTAAGGCCAAGCCTGATGTGGTAGCCTGCATCTGGAATTCCAGCACTCTGGGAAGCTGAGGCAGGAGGATCTCAAGTTCTAGCCCAATGTAGCAAGATCCTATCTCAAAATAAAAAATACAATCTTCAAAGGACTTGGGAAACCAAGGGCCTGGATTCAATATCTCATACTACAAATAATAAATGATATGTGGATAAATGTGCTGTGGCTTGAATGTGTGTCCCCTATGCCATGCCGACATCCTTGGTGCTGTGGGGAGGTCCACATGGGGTTCCTGGGGGTGACCAGGCCACTCGGCTGCCCGCTCATGAATAAATTCCAGCCTCATGAAGGGGCTGGGGCTTCCCGGCCAGCTGTGCTCACTTTTACCCTCCTTTCCTGGGCGTGAGGGTGAGGACTGGTGTCCTGGGAGCTGCCCAGAAGCAGAGGCCAGGCCTCCTCAGACCAGACCCTGTGGGCCCCTGGACCTCAGCCAACACCATGGGAACCATGGGAGCCAGTCTGGGGACCTGGGTGTGGGGGCTGGGCCTCCTCGTTCTGTTCACCCAGGGCTGAACAGAAGCAGCAGCCTGCCAGAGACGTCAGCAACAGCCAAGTCTGCTTCCCCCGTGCCCTGCCGCATCTGTGCTGTGAGCCTCCCGGGTTTGCTTTTCCTCACTTCTGCTCACTGCGAGGCCTGAAGTTCAGGTCTTTAAAATGAACCTAGGAAAATCTCAGAGGAAAGCCAGCCCCGCCGACGTTGGTATGGACACCTCTCTGTGTTCGTCCCTCTGGCTCTACATTTAGATCCTGTCTGGGGATCCGACCTCAGTGGTGCTGCAGAGCCAATGAAATGTCTTGGCAGCTTGGTGACATCAGGGTGTTTCCCTTCTCTTCTCTGTCTCAGTTTCTCTTTTCCAGCAATGGTCCTGGCTGGTGGTTTCCACCTCTCCACCAGCATTGAGCACGCAGGAGATGTGTCGCATGTCACTGAGGGGGATGCCACCCATGGGGCAGCCAGGGCAGAGCCCACGTCCTGCCTTCTGACCCCTCTGTCTCCTGCAGCCCTGCACACTGAGAGGGGCGCCCAGTGTGGGTTAGACACAGGGACGCCGTGTGGAATGGTTCAGTCCAGCTAATTCCCACATCCAGGCCCTCAGACTGATCTCAGGCACGCATGTGTGTGCATGCGTGTGCATGCGTGTGCATGCATGTGTGCATGCATGTGTGTGTGTGCATGTGTGTGTGCAGTTTAGTGATTTTGCAGTGTATAATCTTATTAACCATAAGCACCACACCTATGTCTGTGTCTTAAACTCCTTGGAGAAACATCCATTTTCAAATCAGCCTGGCGCTGTCTTCCCTTCTGTCCTTCTTCACATGTGACAAAACTCGACATTGGTCAGCAGACTGAGTTTTGTACCTGTGCTGTGCCCAGGTTTCAGTGTCGGCCTGTGTGCAGGCGGGGGTGTCCAGCGCTGGGGGCAGCAATTGCGTCACTGCATACGTCCGTGTCAGGACGCGATGCTGTGCATCTTAAACTGGTGCTGTTAAAGAGGGGACATGTGAGTGACAAACATCCCTGGTACACCAGCAAGCTCCAACCCCGCCCCGCCCTGACCACAGCTAGCTACCCGCTTGCTTCCTGTTGCCTTAGTTTTATTCTGGCACTTGGCTCGAGTGGACTCTCACAGTGTAGCCTTTCGCGCCCAACTCCTTCAGTGAAGGGTGAACCTGCTGAGACTCGGCCGTCACTGCACAGAAATAATCCTTTGCTTTGCGTTGGAAATAATCCATCGCTGTGCACACTTGTGCCAAAATTCACTTGTCCATTTGCCAGCGATCGCACATTTGGGCTGCTTCCAGGTCTGAGATTTGCCATGAATATTGTCACAGGTCTGCACTGGGCATGGCTTAGCAGGACACGCCATCCACAGGACCCTGAGGGTCTCTGTGCTATACGGAGGTGCAGAAGTGGCACGTAGATCTACTTGGAGCCAGCTCATGCGTGGTGCTGCCGAAACTGCCGCGGCCACTCAGAAGCTGATGTCTGCGGTTTTTGCGACCCACCTCAGTTGGATGGCCAGCGTGGCTGGAAGGGAAATCACCACCCACCTGACAGTTATTTCATCAGTCATTCACTCAACAGACTTTTTTTAATGTCAATCTCTGGCCTAGAATTTGGGGCCACCACTGTGAATTAGATGACAAGATTGCCACTCCTGTGGATTTGATTTTAAGTAAAAAAGACAAACCAAGTGAATGAGATGGCCTTTGCTGTGATGCGTCTGACAGGGAGGTTAAATCCGTGTGACATGTTGATAAGTTGGACTGTTGCGGCTACTTTCTTGTAGGGACACAATGTTGTGGGACACCCACAAGTTTATTTTAGCTCACAGTTTCCAGAGGTTTCAGCCCACAGTCTGCTGGTTCCAAGGCTGGACAGACTGCGGAGGAGAAACAGTCCATGGCAGGGCAGGCAGGAAGCAGAGAGGGATCAAGGGGGGAGGAGGGAGACAGACCCTGCCAGGCCACAACCACAGGGAGCCACCTTCTCCACCAGGCTCCACCTCCCAACGACACACCCAGCTTTGAGCCCATTGGTGACCTAATCCAACATCACACACCCATGCTCCAGTCACATCCCAGAGCCCTACCCAGAACCCTTTACAGGGCCATCTGGAAATAAAGCATGGCTTAGGTCTTTTGGTTAGTTGGTCAAGGCAAAGACTGTCAGAGAAAGAAAAGTTAGGGCTCCAGCAGGGCAAATGTTTAGACTTCACTTAGCTGTGGTTTTACCCAGGATGAGTGACCACAACACAGGCTTATACTGAGCTGCATGCTAAAGACAACGAAACAAGGGCCATTTTGATGGAAAAAGAGTAGGTCGTTAAAAAAAAGATCTGCCATAAGCAATGGATGAATCTATCATTCCCTTATTTGTCTGTAATGTAACCATAAAATAAATCCTGTGCAGTGGGTCACAGGTGTGTGTGGGACCTTTGGACACTGCCCTTGGGCTTTCTGCTCCAGCCAGGAGACACAGGGATCAGCAGCTGCTGGCCCAGTTCTCGGGTCATCTGTGGCTTGGCTCAAGTTTTTGTTTACTGTGTATTTTGCTTTCTTGTTAAGGCATTTAAAGCTTTTATGACAGTGTATTAGACTTGTGATTTTAATTCCATACTTAGAGAATCATGATTAAGTTTGTAAATAATAATTAAATCTAGCCAATCAAACCTAATGTGGGATGTGCGGAAGCCGAGAGTTTTAAACTGCTTTGCTGCATAAATAAAATTTAACTTTAGAGAAACGCGGATTGTTCAGAAACCAGTCCACTGAACGTGAGACATTGCTGGTGGCCATGACGGTCCCCCCTCCCCGCTTTCTCTTTCCCTTTCCTGGGGGCTGAATACCAGGCCTTCACGCCGAGCTCCCTCCCCAACCTCTTCTTTTAATAGATCATTTTGAGAAGGCATCTGGCTAAGTCATTCAACTGCCCAGGCTAGGCTTGAATCTACAATCCTCCTGCCTCAGCCTCCCAGAGAACTGAGATGATACACATGTACCTCCACATCCTGCTTAGTCCTAGAATATTCCATGAAGCGATTCTGGACTGTGGTTGAACACTGATCATGGGTAACAACCTGTGGAAACAGAACCACGGGAGAGCAAGGCTGGTCAGACTCGCAGATGGATGGCTTCTCCCAATGCCGTGTTTGGTGCTGTCCTTGGTCAGTGTGACTCCGGAGCTCACACTGGGCTTCAGAAGGGGGCAGGAGGCTCCCTTGGGTGTTGCACTGTGGGGCTCCTGGAGGGCACTCACTGGGCCTCTCTGGGATGTTCACCTGGGAGCCTTCCTGTGGGGGCTGAGCAGCTGCCCCGATTTATGACTTAGTGTTTCCACTGCTGGACCAGCGGTGGCCACCAGGTTGAGGCACCGGACTGAGGTGCCTGCCTCAGGAGGCTGAGGCAGGAGGATCACTGTGAGTTCAAGAGGAGCTTGGGCTACACAGTGAGCTCAAGGTCAGCCTGGCCTACACAGTGAGACACTGTCTCAAAAAAAAAAAAAAAAAGGATAGCGTATTCCTACATTTAAAAAACATATCATAATAAAAGACATATTGCCATGAATCTTCCTCCAAAATCCTCTGTCTTCAAACACTCAGCCCACTGTTCTGGCCACTGCCTGAAGCGGCTCTGGCGCCCTCTCTCATGAGGGTCTCTAGTTCCACCATCCTGACCGCCCTGGTGTCCTGAATTGAATCAAAATGTTTCCCCCCCATGCTCACTGTGCCCTGGGGCATGAGCCAGAGGTTGCTCAGTGGCAGATCTGGTGACTGAGGTGGATGAGGACTCAGCGCCCTGTTCTCATGAGCTGCCTTTCTGTAGGATGGTGCTCGGCAGCAACGGTCACCATATTTTTGATCACGGTTAGTAAGGACACTCAGGAAAGAACTCCAAGACCGCTCCGGAAGGAGACAAGAGTGATAGGGTAAGCGTGTTCAACGTATGGGGAGGATCTTGGAGGAATTAATGGCAATGTATCTTTTATTGTAATCTTTTTTTATTCTTTGTAGAGAGTCTCACTACATAGTTTAGGCTGGCCTTGAACTCACAGCAATCCTCTTGCCTCAGCCTCCTGAGTGCTGGGATTACAGGTGTGTATAACCACAACCAGCCTGTAATACATTCTTAAAATTTAAATGTTTACTGTATTTTTAAAAATTACCTCTCTATACAAGTTTGCTGTTTCGAGCCCCTTCGGGGTAGTTTCCAATAAATAACTGACACTAACTCCAGCGGCCACCATCGGGGCAGCATGCATGCATTGAAGTATGCGTATTTCTAGACGGCAAGACACACGTGTGAATTGTTGTGGGCACATTTATAACCGTACACACTCATAGGCTGAAACACAGCGTGCATATGTGTAGATGCTCCTAACCAAAACAGAAGTGATAAAGTCCAGCACTCGCTCGCTGTGATACTTGATGACTCAGTCACTGTCCATTCCATCCTGCCCTCCCTCGCTTCCTGCCTCACACTGACCCTGGTTCCTGGCCTCCCAGTGGCTGCTGCTGTGGCCAGAGAAGCCCTAGTTGATGGTGAGAGCTCCCTTGGGGATGTGGGGGTCAAGGACCAGCCCTTCCTGAAGTTCCCATGTGACTCCTGCACGGAATCGCACAGCTGCAGGTTCGGGGAGAGGGACTCGGACAGCGGCCAACTGGGAAGAACCAACAGTGACTCCCGGGACTGCTGGGTCCTGACGCCCGAGCTTCCTGCAGGCCGCCTGTCAGGGAGGACCCCAGTCCACCTCTCCAGCCTTGACCATTACCCGTGCGCTGGACTCTTGGTGGGCACCGGCTCCGCATTCCCATTGGATCCCCGCAGGCACCCCACTCCTTAGAGCCAGACATTTTCATCTTCACTGCTGTTATTTACACCTTCTGCCCAAGGAGCCCTCTCTTCCTCCCATGTTCCAAGTCTGAACCCGAGGTGCTGGGCTGTCATCCCCAGCTCAGTAATAAAAGTCACCTGGCAAATAACATCACAGTCCTGACGGTGCACGTCACACGGCTCTCCAATGCACACAACGTGAGATGATTAAGTGACGTGCTGGCTGCTTCACACACGTGTGTGCATGTGTGTGCGTGCATGTGCGTGCACACACATGTGTGTGGTGAGAACAGTAAAGATCTACCCGCTGTCCCCGTTCCCAGACCCAGGACCCTCTGGTAGCCATACCCCACGGCTCTCAGCACTCGGCCCTGACTCTCCTCTCCGGGTGCCCCCCACTCCTCCCCACACGGCAGACCGGTGCCCCAGCTCTGCTGAGTCCCCGATCCCCCTACACAGCACCTGTCAAGTGCTTTCACTCTCCCCCACCCCTGTGATTTCCCCAGGTCCCATGCCCCTGGGTCTCCTCTGGATTGCCACAAGAGCACCCCTATCGGCTCCTTGTCTGTCATTTCAATTTGTTAAATGCATTTCTGCTGTGGCTGACAGACAATCTTTGAAGATTAAGAGTGGCCTTATGTCACACCTTGTGTGGGCACGCCTTAATCACCTGCACTTCCTCCCCACAGAACACTGCAGGCCATGGGTGAGGCTCCCTAGGGTCTGCCAGCCCACCTAATGCTGAGCTCAAGTTAACCTTTCACCTCAGCTGTGACTCTTCTGCCTGACACAAGGTGTGACAACTAAACTGATGGCCAACTTGACTGGCTTTGGAGCCTTCCAGGGGATCACCTGAGCACACTTCCTGGTGGGGGGTCATGGAGGCAAGACCCTGGGAGTTATACCTGGTCCCCAGCCCCTCCTCTCTGGCACTGTTCCTGAGTTCAGCTTCCCAGCCACCACTAAGTGAGTGACTGTCATTCTCTCTTCTGCTATGATGTTCCTGCTTTGGAGCCAGCTGACCATGGACTGAGCCCCTGGGAACCATGAGTCAGATAAGCCGTCTTGCTTTACGTTGCAGGAGACAGGTGTTTTGCTCCAGCGATGGAACAGCCAACTGACCAAAGGGGAAACAGGCTCAGAAAAAGTAACAGCTGGCCAAAGGCCAAACAGCTCCTACAGGGCACTGCCATGAATCACACCCTGCATACAGCCTGGCTCCCAGACTCTCATTTTGTCCTGTGAAAACTGTGAGGATCAAAATGTGCCTAATGTCCCTAATGATCCCTAATGATCACAAAATGTTAAGTATAACCGGGAGGCTGGGAAGGGGTGTGTGTGCAGGAGCCTAGGATTCCCAGAAGGGTTCCGAGCCTGTAGTCAGACTCAGCCACACGCTCCAAACTGCTCCTGTTGGGCAAGCTGCCTGCCACATCCCGCCTGCCACACTGTCCCCTCTAATGGACTGACCCCAGCTCCAGCCCTCGGGACAGTGTTCTTTCTGCTGCAGGACAAGTGACACCCACTTCTCTCTTCTGCCTTTAAAAACTTCTTGTGGCCTAAGCCCCGGAGGTGTGCCTGCCCCCCACAGCTCGGTAACCCTGATTCTCCGCCACCTCTGAGACACTCAGAAGCCCTCAGGGCGTCCTGTTATTTAGGTTGATGCTTCATTAAAAAATATCTCCTCATCTAGAAATAATTCAGGCGTACAGGAAGCTGAACCAGAGCATACTGTTTATCTTTCCCTGAGCTTTACTAATTATGTTTATTTATATCATCAATGATTCTCTTTCTGAACCAGCAGGACCCCAGCGCACATATTGCAGCCCCCAGCCGCCACGGTCCTGAGCCCGTGGATACTCCCGGGGAATGTCCCCTCTGACACAGCCAAGAACAAGGACATGCTCTTACATAAGCACAGTGCGGTTACAAAACTCAGGAAACGACGTTTTATTTAAATTTCGCAGCTGTCCATCTCTGTTCTAATTTTGTCAACTGACCCGACCATGTGTTTATGCCTACTCCTCCCCCACCCCGCCCGGCACACCCGGGTCTTCAGGCAGAAGCCACAGTGGGTGTCCGCTGTCCCCTGTCCACTTGCAGGCAGCATCTCCCTGGCCTCCACTTCTCACGGTGTCGCTTCTGCTCCCCAGGACCTCACTGTCCCTCCCCCAGCTGGCTGCCGTGTCCGTGTCCCCTCCTTCCTTCTAGTTCTTTCCTCCTGCTGGGCCGAGCTCCGAGTTCCCAGCTGGGACACTACAGAGGAGCACTCAGCCTGGGCACCAGATGTCCGCCTGGGCTTCATGAGTTAATTTTGATATTTGGGTCAAACTCTCATCTCAGTTGTCCACTTTTTCTTGGTAGCCATGAGCTTCCTGCAGAAGATACCTGAGATGGCACCGTGTCCTGCCCATGCGTGGCATGACCTGACCATCCAGCCAGATGGAGCTAGGTGACCTCAGTGATGTCTCCATGCCCCAAGAGGTCCACACTGTGCCCACTCCTCTCTGTCTCCATCCTTCTCTGAGCCTGTGAGCTGACTGAGGACCGGGCGCCTCTCCTGCTCCGCCATGGTGGAGCTTGTTCTCCGACGCACCCGGGGTCCTTGCTCTGAGCAAAGAGGAGCTGGGATTTCAGTGTAGCCGGCAGAAGAAAGGCCTGAGTCCTAAGCCCTGCGACCAAGAACCTGTCACCCACGTGGCAGGGGGCACTTTGACAATGCAATGACGTTAAGGGTCTTAAAAGGGAAGATCTTAAGGATTCTGGGCCCATTGTTCACCTAGCCTCTTCCGAGCAGGAGGCAGGAGTCTGGAAAGAGGCAGAGGCTGCATTGCTGGCATCCACGGTGGAGGAGGGGGAAGCTGGAGAAGCAAGGGACGGAATTCACAGTTTCCAAAGAAACAGAGTCCTTTGGTCACCTTGATTTTACCCCTGCAACTCCTATGTTTGTACATCTGACCTCTGCATGGTAGGACAGCAAGTCTGTGAGTTGGGGATACGTCACCTTGGAGCAGAGCACAGCACCCCGCCTGCCCCACTCAGGTCCCACGAGGCTTCCCAGAGGACTCCTGCCCTGCAGCCTGCTTGCAGAACTGGGCTCTCAGCCCAGGCCTGGCACCTGGGCACCTGCGGCTGGATCCTGGGTCAGGGAGGTGCCCTGGGGGTCTGTCGCTCCAGCCCAGCAGAAAGGAAAGGCTGTTCCTGAAAGAGCTTAGGTCTTTCTGTCCCCAAGACAAAAAGCAGGGAGATCTTGCCCAGAGCTCCAGGAGAAAACAGGAGACCACCAGAGCTTGCTGGACTTGGGTGACCAAGCAGAGGGTAGACAGGAAGGGACACGGAGGTTGGAACACTACTTTAAGTGAAGAGCATGAGGCTCAGATTGCAGGGTGACAGGAGTGGCCTCAGGGGACCCTGGGCACATGTGACAGAGTTTGCACTGGGGAGCAGGTGCTCACGGCAGGCCAGTGTGCGCGGCACAGATGCAGCCCTCCAGCTCCCAACAGCAGCCTCGGGCAGCTGCCTGACTCTCTGCAGAGATGAGGTGCCTCAGCTTTGGGTCACCCTAGTGAGTGGCGGAGCAGGGCCACCCAACCGGGCCTGACTGTGGGTCCTGTGAGCTGCAGGTGCTGGCACCAGAGCCGGAGCCCTGGGGCGCCCGCCCTTCCACAAACCTTTGTCCCAAGGTGCTCGACAGCAGGCTCAGAGGGGACCACGCTCCCAAGGCCCGGCCACAAAGGGCTTCTATTCCACTCCTAGGGCACCCTCTGGGAGCAGCACCCCAGCAATCCGGGAAAGGAGGAAAAAGCTTCCTGTGCTGACAGCTTCAGATGAAACAAGAGAAAGCTCTGGTCGGCATCACCAGCTCCACTTGTGAGAATCATGCCTCCCCAGCCCCTCCTCCCGGGGTGGCCTGGACACGTGTGTCACCTAGAGTAGGGGCTCAGGGCCACCCCACGCTGGGCAGGTGGGATGGAGCAGGGCGTTGGAGGCCTGGCCTCACCACGCACAGGATTTAAATTGCCCTGGACTCCGGGGAGAGTGCTGGCCTCCGTCCAAAATCACTTCCTGAGTGGGCAGAAATCAGTGCTGAGGGGTCCTGCCGTCCCCAGGGGCTGAGTCTTGGTGCTTGGTCCCTGAGAAGGACCTGGTCTATCCTGGCTCCATGCGAGAGCAGATGGAGGCTGTGTGCCCACACCCCCCACCTACAGCGCTCCCTACGGAAGCCCGGCCAGCTCCGACACAGCCTCCCACCCTGAGCGACACAGCCTCCCACCCTGAGCAAGCGGGCAGGAAGGGTCCTGCTGAGCAGTTACCTTCAGAGCCCCGATTAGAAGGGAGGGGCTTTTCACAGCCTCCCACGCTCTGCCTTTAGGGTGCTCCCAGGCTCTGGGGTGCCCCCTTCAGATGAGAGTCTGGCCAACGATGCACGGGGAGGGCTGCACTGGAAAGGCTGGGCTGGGGAGGCGTTCTGGACCTTTCCCTGCGTGTCCTGGATGACGGTGGCTCCTGATGCAGCTGGGAGTCACCTCATGCTGAAACAGGGCCCCAAGTGACGCACTCGGGAGGAGGGAGATGACAGTGTCCAGCCCAGAGCCCCGTCCATCCGGAGCTCTTCTCCAGGGCCTGGACACCCTTTGCTGTCAGTCTTTGGACATCCTAAGTGGCATGTGTACAACAGGTGACCCGTTCGGCTCCTCTGAGGGGCGAGGTCCTGGGCCACCTGATGAGCATTCAGCAGGTCCAGGGTGGAGCAGGTCAGGTGAGGTCCATTTGTGTTGTGAGGTGCATGGTCCAGGCTGCTGCAGGCCATGCTGCCCCACCCCCTCTGTCAGACCCTGCAAAACCTGAGTTCCGCAAGTTTTGCAATTTATATCAGGGAGCTAGAATGAGACAGCACTGATTTATTTTTCATTAAACCCACAAACACTGACTCCATGTTCCTAGCACCATGCAAGACGAGAGCGGGAACAGAGGGTGCTCTAGCTTTGGGCGCAGTTCAACTTCTGCAAGCTTGGATCATTCCACAGCTGTGTGGCGACTGGGTGCGAGTCACGAATTTACAGGACAAAACGTGCATGTTGAGACTTGATAGTAATGATGCTTCTATCACTAGGAAGGATTGTGTTGTTTGTGACACATCGCCCAAGGCATCTATATCTGGCTTGTAGCAGATGGCAGGTGCCCTAAGCTATTTTTCTCATCCATTTTGTTCTTTTTCTTATTCTTTCTTTTCTTTTTTAATTAAAACTTCTTGACTCAGTAGAGATGGCAGCTAGTGCATTCTGGCTGTGACAATCCCAGATGTCTGGAATGTCCACAGATGCAGAGAAGCTGGGGTGCTTTCTGAGCTGCCCCTTTCTCTGGACTCCACCTTCTCAGATCTCAGCGATCCTATCAGCTCTTTTTTGCAGCACTGTAGTGTCACGAGCGGGGAACATGTTGGCCACAACAAACAGCACTGCCTCCTTACTCGGGCAGGGCCGGTGCCCCACGAGCCTTTCCCCCAAGGCACATACATCAATATTCCTTGCAACTGTGAAGCAGAGTAGCTGCAGAACCCAGAGAGGCTCACACCTGCCTTTCCAAACAGAACGGCGCCTGAGGCAGGGCTCCCCAAACGTGCCGCG
Source organism: Hydrochoerus hydrochaeris (assembly GCA_004027455.1). NCBI lineage: Eukaryota > Metazoa > Chordata > Mammalia > Rodentia > Hydrochaeridae > Hydrochoerus > Hydrochoerus hydrochaeris. Next base: position 75,293 of record PVLA01008503.1, on the reverse strand, counting down.
CCCCCCTGCAGCTCCCAGGCATCCAATTTGCACCTGATCCTGCCCGTATCTTTGTGCCTGCGTAATTGTCTTCATTTTATACATGAGAAGTGTGTACGTCTCGGGTGGTGATTATGTGGTGTTGCGTCCTTATCTTTACTCAGAACATCATCCTGCCCTCCCCCGACAGGTCTGTTACAGAGGTATTTCTTTTGAAATGTTGCAGAAACGTTCCTGGCTCTACCTTAGTTTGATGACATCCAATTTTCTGAGAGTCATTACCACTCTTCTTAGTTTCCTTTACCTTCCCTCGTCTCTGCAGACTCATTGCCTCAAGATTTCTAGATGTGCACTTAACATTTGTCCACTGTATATATGAATACCCACATTCCGGATAGAATGCTGATATTGCTATCTTAATCACTAAATTTTACACTTCAATTAATCTGGGTAAAGCCATTGATCTATTTTTACGAACTGGGAATATCATGCCAACCCATTACAAACAGCTTCTATGGCGAACTTAAATGCAAATGAAACATATAGATTTATAAAAATACATTAGCTGATATTAATTCTACCCCGATCATGAAATGTTAGCTGAAAATAAAACCTCAAGCCATCTGGTCTTTGTGATGCTTACATAACTTTAAAATTGTAATCATTACTAAGAGCATAATGTGGCTTCTCAGATAATCATAATTAATCTTATGTTTTACACGTGTGACATATATAATTTAATTGCTTTTCTTTCTGCAGCTGTCGAGCTGCTTGCTAGATGTCTGGGTCATGCCTGGCGGGGAACAAGGGTGCAGGCGGGGAGTGAAGGTGTCATCACGGTGTGCTTGTGCAGAGAGCTCGCCTGGTAGAAGCAGAATTCTACAGGGCAGGGGGACCGGAGGATTGGGGAGGGGAGCCAGGACTGGACTCCACGCTCCCTGGGGTGGGTGGAGAACAGGGTTAGGGTGCTGTAGAGAAAGGTGCGAAGGGCACGAGTCTGCAGCGAGAGGGGTTTCACAGGAGCTGTGGCAGCTCAGCCCCAGGGAGAGATCCCGGCAACACCCGCGGCCTGGAGAGACACGAGTAGACTGCAGTCGGGATTAATTATCGACTCCATATTTGCATTCCCGGGTGTCTGCGCATTTCAGGGGTGAGGGACGCAGAGTTAAGGAAGAATCCAGAGTGGCTCCTTGCTCCTGAAATAGAAAACACAGCCAGGGACGGTGGCCTCTGGGGAAAACCTGATCCCTGCGGTTCTGGATGCCTCGAACGTCACTTATCCATGCGATGGCCAAGCCGGTACTGGGCACAGACGCTGGGCGCGCCCAGCATTCACGTGGTTGTCGTTTCACACTAGGGAGTCACCAGCGGGCGCGGGACGATGTCCAGCGCTGCATCGTGCAAAGCCTGGCCTCCCGGAGAGCAGGGGCTGGGCCTCAGGACGACCTGCTGGGCTGGGCTCGGCCAGCGAGGGGCAGCGGCTGCTGGAGAAAGAAGGCGGAGACGCAGAGAGCCGCGGGGTGCTGCGGGCCCCGTCGCCTCACCAATGTTACCCAAGAGTTTGGGGTGCGGGGGAGACGGAGATTCGGTTTCCGCGGAAACACTGGCTTCTGCCACGCGGGTGCGGCCTTCCCCCTCCGGTTCCGGTCTCCCACGTGGAGCACGCAGGGCGGGGCACGCTAAGCTGGAGGGCGGGAGGGCGAGGGGACCCTCGTCAGTCAAATGCTGCACCTGGGGGGCTGCATTGCCTCAGGGTTCCTGCTGAGCACACGCTGCCAGGGGACAGTGCCATCGGTCCTTGCCGTCTCCTTCTGTTTCTTGCAGAATTCACATTTTCCTTGGTGATCACCTCCCTTCCACTCTCAGGCTACGTAGTCTGAGCTGCTGGTTTCGGAGGTGGCGCGGGGCCGAGCCCAGCCAATCAGTGAGCTCCGTTCTAACTGGGTGCATTGATTGGTTCAGAGGTGGGCGGATGATCCCAAAGGAACCAATCAGACTGAATGGAGGGCTCAGCGTGGCGATGCTGCCCGCGCAGATCACGTGACCCAGCCCCCAGGCCGGCCTGGCTGGAGAATGGGGGAGGCAGGGAGAGGGCCGGTTCCAGGGGCAGCGCCTACAGCCAGAGGGACCTGGTGACATCCCAGGTACGAGGCCAACGCCCTCCCACGCTCAGGTTTCTGCACCACGGCGCGTGCACCCGCGCTGGCTGACCTTCCTTTCCTGCACGGTGTCATCGTGTCACGGTTATTTAGAGGGCGGTGGTGGCGGTGGCGGTGGCGGCCGCGCAGGGGTGCAGGGGCACTGGCTGCCTTTAGTGTCCGGCCGCTATTGAAGCGGCGTCCTGAATCCGCCTTAAGCCCGACCCCGCTCTCGGGCCTTCTCTTCTCCCTGGGAGGCTTTTGTCAGGCAGGGATCGCGTGGGACCACGACCATGACCCTCCCAGCTGCACTGCCTGTCCTCTGTCCGGATGCGGAGCCCCGTGTCGGAGTTGTGACCTCCTGGGTTCGGCGACTGAGCGGCCTCGGCTCGCAGGTAGCAGGGACAGCGTGGGCTTCGCACCCAGTGTCAGGCGCTGGGGCCCATTCCCGCAGGACAACTTCCTTCCAAAGGACACCAGAGAGCCCGCTTAGCACACACCGTGGAGAGGCCAACAGGACATCCGGTATGCAGCCATGTGCCAGCCAGGAGGGGACACTCACCAGACCTGTCCTGTTCCTTTCGGTCCTGGGCTGCAGGCTCCAGAGCTGTGGGAAAATAAACCGGGGCTTCGGCCACCTGGTCTACCATGTTCTGTGTGGGGCATCAGAGCAGCTGGCACAGTGGACACAGGGAATAGAAGTGACTGCTGACATCAGCACGCAAGGCCAGACATTGCCAGGCCCTTGCTGATCTGGGCCTGCCCTCAGAGTCATCCCGCCAACATCCCCACTGCAGAGCCCACCCCTGTGGGGACACCGTGTGATGGCAGGTGCCACCACAGCTGGAATCAGACGCTGAGTCCTGGCCAGTATCCCCTCCTTGCCCTTGCACTGCAAGGCACTGACTCGTGCAGGCGTGAGAGTGGCGGCCGTGTTCCCAGGGAACAGGTTTCATCCAGCTCTGCGCATGCACCTGGAGTGTGGAGCATCCCACGCCAAGCCAACACGCCAAGCTCTGTGTTGTGTCCAGTGGTGCTGTTTCCTCTCCACATTCAAACAGCCACGGTCACATCCAGGAAGCCCGGTACTGCACTGGGGATTTTCACTCTGCCCCCGGCTGGACACAGCCCTTGCCCACCCGTTTTCCCTTCACCCCAGGGAGCTGATTTCAGGTCCTGTTCCCAGATCTCTTCTCCCCGGGTCAGGTCAGGGTTGGCCAATCCTCAGCTGTGACCCAAAGTCAGACCAGGGCCGACAGGACTGGACCAGCTCCCATCTGCATCCTCCCAGCTGGGCTCATGCTCAGTGGTCAAAGCTGTGCTTTCATGGCAGCCGCTGGGAAGAGTGGCTGTTCTCATCCCTGCTTCGAGGGTGGGAAACAGCGGTCAGTGACAGGGACCTGCCAGCCAGGGCAGGTCGTCAGCTCTCTGTGAGCCTGCCTGCCTGCCTTCCTCCTTTCCTTTCCTTTCCTTTCCTTTCCTTTCCTTTCCTTTCCTTTCCTTTCCTTTCCTTTCCTTTCCTTTCCTTCCTTCCTTCCTTCTGTCCTTTTCCTTGATTTCTGCCTCTGTCTCTATCTATCTGTCTCACTGTTTCTCCTTTGTTTTTTGCAGTACTGGGGACTTGACCAGACCCTTCATACTGAATTTCCTTTCCAGCTCTTTATAAAAAGGCCTGAGATTGGGTACTAGGATAAGGTCTTGCTAAGTTGCCTTGGCAGGATTCCACCTTGAGATCCTCCTGCCTCAGGCTTTCAGGGTGCGGGGAGTACAGTTCCACCACACTTGGGCCTGCCACACCTGGGCCCGCCACACCTGGGCCTGCCACACCTGGCTCCACCACACTGGCTCCATCACACCTGGCCCAGCCATTCCTGGCCCGCCACACCTGGGCCCGCCACACCTGGCCCTGCCACACCTGGCTCCACCACACTGGCTCCATCACACCTGGCCCAGCCATTCCTGGCCCGCCACACCTGGCTCCACCACACTGGCTCCATCACACCTGGCCCAGCCATTCCTGGCCCGCCACACCTGGGCCCGCCATACCTGGGCCCGCCACATCTGGCCCTGCCACACCTGGCTCCACCACACTGGCTCCATCACACCTGGCCCAGCCATTCCTGGCCCGCCACACCTGGGCCCGCCATACCTGGGCCCGCCACACCTGGCCCTGCCACACCTGGCTCCACCACACTGGCTCCATCACACCTGGCCCAGCCATTCCTGGCCCGCCACACCTGGGCCCGCCACACCTGGCTGGCCTGTACAATTTTTAGAGCAGGCACCCCCAGCTCAGCTGCCCACAGGGGTAGGCAGGTCACATGTATAAGCAGGAGGGTTTCGGGGGTGAAAAACATTGAAGGGGAAAATAGATGATGAAAATAGAGCTTTTGCCAAAGGAGGAGGATCAAGAGTCAAGGAGCAGGGAGGAAGGAAGAGGGGAATGAGAAAAGAAGAGCATCGTGCCATTGTGCCATAAGTGCCGGGCACGGTGGGCGTGCGCTGAGAAACAGTAAAATAAGCGAGGCGGGACTCGTGTGGAAGAGCTCTGCGTGACGGGCCCTGAGGGCCCCCGCAGAGGGCGTTCTGCAGCCGGGCGCGAGCAGGCGCCGGCCCCACGTGGTGAGCGCAGGTGGGAGCAGGCGCTGTGGCTCCTGGCCGGGGTCAGGGATGCGGTCTTTAAACACTGGCCTCCGACTCCATACCCGAAGGCTGTGAATTAGCCAGTGCGCGGTTACCAGGACACAGAGACCAACAAAAATGAATGTTGTTGGATAAGATGTAGGAACTCCTGCGACACTGTGGCTGCCCTGTCACACAAAACACCTGGCCGTTCCCGGCACAGGAAGGGACCTGCTTTCCTCTTATTTTGGAGCACCTGGCGACGGCGCACTCCGCCAACGCCCCGCTGTGTGATCTACGCCGGCTTCCTGCTCAGCGGACTTCCTGGCATCGGGTGTCGCTGCGTCTCAGTGGGGACCACACCGGAGCTCGGCAGCTGGGAGAGAGGCGCTTGGTCCCCTCCAGCAAGGGGAGCAGCTCTCCATCCCCCAAGGTCTCCCCAGATGGTCTTGGCTAGACGCAGACGGGTGTGCCCAGGTGCCCATCTGTCCACAGCGATCAGTGCTGACCTCTGCACACGACAGCGGCCTCAGGAGCCAGACCCGTCCTCAGGACTCAGTGGCCACTGCCTGTGCCGGCACCTCTCGTGGAATAGGGATGACAGAGAGAAGGGCGCACTCCCTCGCTGCCTCTCAGTTCCCAGCTTCCCCTTTGCAGCACATGGCTTCACACATCCGCACCCTTGGCCCTCCACGTGCAGCGCCCGGCCTAGCAGGTCTGCGGGGTGACAGCGGCTTCTTCAGCACTGGAGTCCTCGGAGATTGAATTCAGAGGGCCATTTGCCCAGGCGAGAGCCAGCCCTGTCCCTGCAGTGTGTTTCTGAGGCAGAGGAACTTTTGAAAATATGAAGAACTTCCTTTTACCCAGAATTCCTCTCTGAAGCACAGCAAGCTACTTTTACCCAGAATTCCAAGACAGGCATTGCTGAACATAAGACATGGTCACTGTTGCCGCTTAAAAAAGGTTTGCGGATGAGTGAGTGAACCCTCCAGGAAAAAAAAAACATGTTGGAATAAGTCCTTTTCTTTTGGTCATGTCTAACATTCTCCAAAACAACCCAGCTTTTGCAAAAGGTAAAGGTTGCAGCAGCAGTCACTGAGCTGGGATGAAGACTTCAGAGTTGCCGGGGAGAAAGTTGTGGCCCTTGTTGGGGAATGCATGTGCCCCCTTTGAGGGTGAGATCAGTGTCAGCTGGAGCTAGGGTCACCGTGAAGACTTGCACTGTGGAAGGCACCTTCCATGCAGGGCTCTGCACCCAGCAGCTTTAGCAAGATGAAACTCGCCTTCCACGACAGCCATGCTGAGGTGTGGGATCCAGTGACTCTGAGTGGTACAGGCTGTGTAACTAGCTCACACTCTCAGCCGTCCTCTGAGGAAGCCCCCAGCCCTCAGTGTCCCTCCCAGTCTTGTCTCCTGCTGGGGCTGCAACCACAAATCTCCTTCGGGCCTCTGGGTCCCTGGCTCCTGAGGAAGGTGGCTGGCCTTGGGGACGCTGTGCCCTGCTTCCTGCCTGAGCACGGGGTGTCGTGGGGTCCCAGGCTGCGAGGCACCTTCCAGTTCTAAAGCAGGGTCCGCCCGCCTGGCACAGGGAGGGGGATGTTGGGATCACAGAGCCTAGTTCTGGGGGGCCATCCGAGGTCTCGCGGCCTGTGCAGCACGCCCCCCCCCTCCCAGCCTCTGCCCACCAATGCCAGTCACAGCGCCTCCTGCATCCAGATGTCACCTGGTGGGGAGCTTGTGGGCTGAGCTCCAAGCCCCCCTAACCTCTTCTCAGCCTGCACAGCTCCCGCCACCACGCGCACCAACACGACCCGGAGAGGTTCATTTTCTTCCTGAAATCACGCAGCTCACGACCGAGGGTGGGACTCGGGCCCTAGCACTGGACCCCCACTTCGGCTCGAGGGAGCCAGCTACTGCCCACATCTACCTTTGCCCAAACCGGATGCTTTTTACCCAGGTAGTGTTTTCTCCAGGTGCTGACTTTCACACTTTGAAATGCAAGCAAGTCTTCGGAATGGCTTCTTAAAACACGGGAGCTTCTGATTAGGTAGGTTAAGGTCGGGTGCAAGAATCTCTGCTTCTATCACTTCCCTGTGATGCTGATGCTCCTGGCCTAGGGACTCTAACTTAAGAGAATTACCACATGACCACTTTAGCCTCGCACTTTAGCCTGGTGCAGGAGCGTCAGACACAGTGTCTGCTATGGTCAGGATGAAACCATAACTGTGAGACATGATTGTGTGATGACGCTGGAGCTGGAGCTGTGAACAGCAGCTATCATGTGACAGTGAGGATAGTCTCCAGGGCGTGGCTGAGAAGCCAGTCCGAAGCTCTGATAACACAGAGCCATTACTTAGCCACCTGTAGACCTGCTAGCTCCCCTCTCAGAGTTCCAGAGAAGTCCCTTCATCTGTTTTTGTTTACTTCTTTATTTCCTCTATGTCTAGAGGTAGGACAGAGGCAGGAGATTCAGGAAGCATTTGTTGAAGGAATGAATACATTATTCCTCCGGGTATATGTAATTTCCATGTGTTTGTTTGCCACCACATCTTCTAGTATCTGTTTCTTTTCTCACAAAAACACCGTCTTAACCTTCTTCCTAGCAGAGCATATACAGCCCTAGCATTGCCGCATTCCCTTCACTTCTGATTCACAGGACGAGCCGCCAGACACTGCATTCCCGAAAGACCCGCTTGCATTCCTCTCGGTGCTGTGGGGTGGTCAGGCGCAGAGGTGAGACGCCCTGCTGGACCCCGGGCGGCTCCTAATTGGGTGCATGAACCTGACTTTTTCATGACTAATCATGAATTCTCCCAGGTCCTTTCCCATTTAGAGCTGCACCGCGCAGGTCAGGGGTGAGGCGGAGAGGGCGGGCCGCTACCAGACGCCCTCACCACCTGCAGACTGCGAATCCATAAAAGATGAGGCGCCCAGGCGGGGCTGGCAGCAGGGCTCCCAGGGAAGCAGCTCCTTCGCCCACTGGCAGACCCGGGTGTGGGTCCCACCCAGAGGGTGAGCGAATCAGCACGGGGAGTGTTTGTGGGCAGAAGATTAACGAGGCTCGACCCCCACAAAGGTCTTCATCCCTGGCCTGTGTGGAAAACTCCTTTAGAGACTCAGGGTGGTGTCTTGTGCTCTCAGACACACTTCTGGTGTTGTCGCAGCTCAAATTTACAAGCCGGCTTGTTCCCTAATGACAGACAGGGTATTTCTCATGGATACTCAATCTGTATCTAGCTGGCTTTTGCGGGGAGACTAAAAACTGTTTTTTCTTTTTTCCTGACTGAAAATTTCCAGCTGGAGGGAGGGACCCTTCAGCTGACGCATGCACTAGCTCTTGGGCACCTGGATTCTGTCTCTGGCTGCGTCAGCCCGGTTTTCCTTAGTGATTTCTCCTCGTGCGGTGTTCGCTCTGCGCCCCCCACCCCTCTCTGGTTCCCTTTGTCCGGAAAATGCCACTTCTGTAGCTAATTTGGAGGCTATCACTTCCCATTTAGGATCCGGGATGTACTGCGTGGGCTACTTTTATGAATATTCGGAATAACGCACGCGTTGATTGCACATCGAGAAAGCAGCTTTAACTCCTGCCTGATGGGCTGTCCCCGGCACTCCTGAAATGCTCGGCTTTTGGACGATCTGGGCCTACTGAAGAGGTGATCAAAATTTGTCATTTTGTTCCAGCTTTCTTTCTTTCTTTCTTTCTTTCTTTCTTTCTTTCTTTCTTTCTTTCTTTCTTTCTTTCTTTCTTTCTGTTCTGGAGAAAGGCTAGCCTATCTTCAAATTGCTTGCATTTTGGAGTAATTTTAAATCATGGTTCAAATAAAGAGAGAAATAATATGCATTTCAGTAAAAATGGGACCAGAAATCTTCAGCTCACCTAGTGAAACGCTGACCCAAGGCAGTGTGTGGGCCGCCTGAAGCCGGGACACCATGCTGGTGGGAGGGACAGGAGCCCTGGACGTGGTCCTGGGACCCAGGATTTATTTGTTCCTCTGGTGTTGACAGCACCCTTGATTGTCCTGGCTGTATCATAACTATTTTTAAATGAAAAGAATCCACGAGAAAGTCACGTACAAACACGGGAACTGTGGTCCGCAGGAGGCTGAGGCTGAGACCAACCGTCCCACCGCTGACCCAGCCATCCGCCCTCACTTCCAAGTCCGTGACTGTTGCAGCAGCAGGGTGTGTGGTCACCCACATCAGTGTCACTAACATCTCTAGCTGCCTTTGGGAAGGCCGCTTGTCACTAAAATTAGTAATTAATTTCTGAATGGACCGAATGGTGTGTCCATGTCCAACATGATGCCGCCATGTGCGTGTGGAGTGTGGGGTGACCCCGAGAGCTGGGCCTCAGCTCCCTGGCTGTGGCCTCACAAGACATCACACGCATTGTCTTAGCGATGTTCGGAGACATGTCACACCATCCACTGCCACTGCCGTGCTGCTGGGTGCATCTCTGAACTCCCCACTGAAGTCTTAGACCCGTTGAGAAGCACCCGGCAGCCCCTGCTGGCCGCACGTCCCACTCTGCTTCCACAGCAGCCGGGCACCGTAGGAGCTGTGTACAAAGAGATCCTGCAGTGCTTCAGCCTAACACCGGGCCTGCTCGCTCAGCAGTGTCCTTCTCCTTCAGGCTCACGGCTGCTGCTGGGAGGACTGCTGGGAGGAAGCGCGCCATCGCGTCCTGTAAGTCTCTGCGCATTCTTCCTCAGCCGGTGGCCCCTGCGCTCTTTCCATTTCCTGGCAGCCGTGACTAGCTCTGCCGCGCACGCAGGCGCATGGACCTACCCCAGGCCTGCGGACTGGAGCCCAGGGGAGGCGTGCTGGCCCACAGGGAGTCCTGTCTTTAACTGTTTAGGAACCTCCGTCCTGACTCCCACAGCTCCTGACCTGATGGACACGCCCACCAAGGGTGTGCGGGGCCCCGCTCCACGTCTTTGCCAGCCCTTGAGACCCTGCGGCGGGAGGAGTGGGTAATTCGTGTGGTTCTAACTTGAATTTCCCTGATGGTTAATGATGCCGAGTCCTTAGCTTTCAAAATATAATGTTCTCATGAGCAAAATTTCTCCAGATTTAGTGAAGTCATGGCAGGGGGTAGGCGGCAGTCCTGCAGGGTCTTCTGCAGCCTGGACGTCCTTCTGACGGCACCTCTGCAGCTGTCTCAGCGTCCCTAGTGTGGTCTGACACGGCCCTGCTTCCCCAGGCCAGGGGACCGGTCACTATTCCTTGGGTTGAGCACTGTGCCCACAGAGAGGCTCACTTGGTACAGAAGTGAGACGGCCGCACCCCAAGGGCACTGGCTCCCAGATGCCCTTTCCCACCCATGGGCACTCAGTGTGTAGATCATGGGTGAAATCTCCCCTGTTGTTGAGTTTTTCCCTCAAGCTCTCTCTTCACATGTGCTTTTCACATGGAAGAATAGAAAAGAGGCCACCACTGAGCTACCATGGCCAGTCTGGAGCCCGCAGTGTCAGCTCCTGGTGACTTCAGAAATTCTCCAGGTGGCCCCTTGGCCAAGGATGTGGCAGAAACTGGGTGAGCAGGTGGAGAGGCCAGAATGTGCGGGACCCTGCTTCCCGCTCTGCTGTGCAGCAGGTGGTCTGGGAGCCCGGGGTGAGGCACCGTCTCAGTCACTCTGTGATGACCCAGAACTTCGGAGCAAACTAAAATCCGTTCCAGCCAAGGATGGAGGCCCGGCTGGCTCCAGTGGCAGGGGTGAGCTCGCCGACTGGATCTTAGGGACCAGGACCCTCTCCTTTGACACCTATCTTGGGTGTCACCCAGTCGCAGCTGTTAGGAAGAGCAGTGCCAGCCATGGAGATGGATTTACAAGAGCTGTGATCTGGGGACAGGCCGGTCCCCTCAAGCCTGCTGCAAGAGGAGCTGTGGGCCAGCCTTTGGAGGTCCTGACTGAAGGCTTTGACCAGAACCTGCTTGTCCACGAGGCTCGGGGCCTGGAAATTCCTCACCACATCTGAGCTCTTAGTTCTGAAAAGTACCAGGTTGACAAAACCAGAATTGGTAAGGCAGGAGAGGAGGGCAGTGAGGGCTAATGGTAGAAAAGAAACATATTTAATAACATGCCGTTACAGCTAAGAGGCCTTCAGGCCTCCCCTGAGGGTCCAGCGTGGTTGCACGCATCCCTTTAAAGACCCCTAAATATGTACCGCAGGCTCGGTGAATGTTTCCTGAGACTCAACTGGGGGGGTCTGGGGGAGCCGAGTCCTTCAGCAGACCAAACAAGAATGTGCTCTCCCCAAGGGCCCGCCCCGTACCGAGGTCTATGAGAGGCAGTGACCAATCTCTTGAATAAACCATTCGCACCATACTTTGGAAACTGATGCATGGTGTGGAGAGAAAATCACGGTCAGCGAATCGAGAGTGCTGGACGTGAGGGACGGCACCGGCCACCCTGAGGTTTATCTTTGAACAAAGGCTCGAAGAAGATGCAAAGTGGGTGCAGATAGACGATCGCAGGACACCCTTTGCGCTGTGTGACGCGCTCCAGCGTACGTGGGGTAGTGGGTGGCAAAGACGGCCACACATAAGCACTTGTCATCCTGTGTCCCATGCATTTGCCACATGGCAGGAGGCTTCGCTCACCTCCCTACCAGGAGGTAAATTTGCATCTCCTCCCTCCATCCTGGTTTGGTGGGTGTGTGACTTTGGCCAGTGGACCTTGAGCAAATGAGTCACAGGCAGAGGTGACAAAGCATATATGCAGGGGACCCTCTCTCTGGCTACTCGTGAGCCCCGGAGCCATGCTGTGAGTGGCCCTCCTGGATGGTGAAAGGCAGGTCCACAAGTTGCAGCCACTTCAGAGCTGGCATGGAGCCAAGGCGGGAGTGTGTGAAGAAGAAACCCACGTCCAGTCCCAGTGGCAGCGGGTCACAGCCCCAAAACACGGAGAACAAATCCCCCACGACTCCACAGTCACCAAGAGTTGGCATGCAGCAGGCATGGAAAGACCAGGGTTGCCAGAGCGTGCTCAGCCAGGGATCGTGGTTAAGAGCAGGGTCATAGAGGGCCGGGGGCAGGGGATTTTGAGCGTTGCGAGCAGGGGAAAGGAGTACGGACTTTTCCCTGAAGGGCTTTAAAGACAGAGGACAGGATGTGGTGGGGGGACAGGGCAAGAGGCATGGCAGCAGGAAGCAGAGGCTGCAGTGGCCCGGGCAGAAAGTGACGGGGGCTGGTCCAAGGGGTGGACAGACCAGAAACACCTCGGGAACGTCTTCCTCAATTCCAAGCACACGTTCCATTTCCCCTCCAGATGTTTTTTTTTTTTTTTCTTACAAAAATACCAGGCGCCATTTTCCATCCTGTGTTCCAGGACGATTGCTGGAAGCCACTTGAAATTGTACGTCCTTCCCTCTCCCACCCTCCACCCAGCCAGAGCGCTGCAGCTTCCCCCGCTAAGGAGTCCAGTGCACGTCACTGTCCCTCCATGTCCTGTTCCCAGCAAGCGCCGTCCTGTCCACATCGGGGTCCCTGCCTCTGGGAGCGACGGTAATCCCTGTTCAAGTCCACTGGCTGAAATACGAGCCTCCTAAAGACACCCTTCCCAGAAGCACCTGTGCAGGACGATGCTTGACTGGTTATCTGGGGGCTGACGTAAAAATGAGACCATCACAGAGGCGAATCAGGTTGTCTGGTGGTCTGTGTGTCCACTGTTTTGGGACAGGTCATCCTGAAGCCCGGAAGCTCAAACTACAGCGCTCCTGTCAAATCCTCGCGATCACCTTGCTCTTGCCTCCCCTCTGATTGTAGTGGGACAGCAGGGCCTTGGAGGGATGTGGCTGTCACTCGTGCACTGTCCACTCGAGTGGACTAAGCACTGCCCTGCGGGTTCACACAGCGCAGGCTGGGCCTGTCTGCGGAAGGCCGGCACGCTGGCCAGCAGACTCAGAGGAGGGACCGTGTCCGGGTGTGGGCAGCACCAGCCCACACCCGTGCAGCCTGGATGGACCACAGAGGAACAGGAGGAGGAGTGTGCCACTCTGAGAGCCCCAGGCTGCTGGGCAGATGCGCCCCTTGCTTGGGACCCTGGACCCCAGGCCCATGCAGGCTCACACAGGTGGCTCTGCAGGGAGCATCCAGGCCTGCGATCTCTGGCCGGGGCTGCATCCGCGATCCCTTTGCTCTTCGGCTTCCACCCTGGCTGAGCAGCTCCGGGATTCTCCCGCCCTGACCCCGTAACCCTCATCGATCCCCTGAATAATTACACACGGACGGGCTGTTGGTTCTGCTCTCGTACAGGACCGTGACCCAAGGCCCTGCTCTGTCCCGAGGTTAAGCTGCTCATCAAACCTCAAGCTGCATCTTTCTTGTTTGTAGCCTAAAGGTCAAGGCTGCTTGTGTGGTCAGGGTCAGTGTGGGACAGGACTGTCCAAGGAGGCCCGCTTCATTTAGAGCAGCTAAAGTCACGGCAGAAGCTGCTAGGCAGTGCCAGGCCTCACCAAAGTCTGGTGTCCGAGTAGCACCATTGTTACGGCTTGCATCTAGATGTCCCCCCGCCCCAAGCCTCATGCACTCCCAGTTGGGGCTTTTGGGGGGGGCTGGATCACCGTGTGTCCTGTTGGATTAGGGCATGTGACACTGGGATTAAGGGGATCTCATAGCTAGATTGGCCTGACACAGTTCTGGGTGTGAATAACAGAAGCTCCATCCTGGGTGTGGGTGGCACCAATGGACAGACTTGTAGCCTGGACAGGATAAAAGGGACGGAAGGCAGGCTCCCTATTTCCTGCCACCACACCGTGGACTGTTTCCCCTCTGTGATGCCCCTCTGCCCCACTGTGGACTGTCTCCCCTCTGCGATGCCACCCTGCCTTGAAGCCACTGACTGAATCTCCTACAGTCTGTCAGCCAGAACAAACCTTTCCTCTTTTAACTTGCGGGGTGGGGGACAGGTACTGTGTCTCACCAACGAGAAAAGTAGGACAATCTTGCAGGAGGAAAGGACACCATCACTGTGCAGCTGAAGCGAGGGGCCTTTCTTATCTGTCACCGTCTTCTCCCCAAAGCCGAAGGCCATTTGTAGCCTTGTGAGCGCCGGCCTCACCCTCCTCTCCGTCACCCCAGCATCCGAGCTCACCCTCTCAGGACTGTCAGAAGGGACCTGCTAACTGTTCCCTAGGCAAGAAGTTGGATGCCAGCGGGCTCTGAGCCAAGCTGGGCTCATGGACTTGTTTCAGTTTCTAATACACATTTGTTACCATTATTAAAAAGATGAGAGATTTTACCTGAAAACCTGGATTCCTGGTTTCTTGTGAAGGTCACTGTGTCTCTCAGCTGTGGGCAGTGAGGCCTCTGGGAGCCGAGGGGTGGCTGCTCCCTTGGATGGGGACACATGGGGTTCAGATGCTCCTGGTATCTATCAAACATTAGTTTCCAGGTCCCTGTCTTCTCTCCCTGAGTGAACACTGTCACTTTTTTCAGAGGGACGTTTCCCAGGGACCGCACTTCATCACAAGCGAGGAGAGACAAGCCACTCTCCATGTACACCCACCCCAGTTCGCCGACACCCCCTTCTCCTTTCCATTTCCAGAAGAGGGGTCAGCACCGTGGGCGATGGCTGCAGCCAGGCGGAGAGATGGGGTGACTCCTAAACTCAGGCCTCTCGCTAACAGAATTCTCTGCCACTATCAAGCCCAGAAATTGATCACATGTCCAGAGCCCCTGGGCACGCATGTGTGTGCCTGTGTGTGCACGCGTGTGCACTGAAACACAAGGCGGGGCTGTTAGTGCACCCCATGCCAGCCTGGGCACAGGCTGCATCCAGAGACGAGAGTGGCGGGTGGTCTGAGGTGCAGCTGATGTCAGTGTCCTGCCACAGCTGGGCTCTGTCACTGCACTCCAGGAACCTGCCCTGGCTCATCCGAGGGGCCAGCCGGGCTGGAGATTGCAGGACTTGGGCAGGGATCCGAGGATGGGCTGGGGATGTGAGGACTGAGGGGTGGATTCCAGGCTGGCGAGCGCACTGAGGCAGGGGCAGGCAGCCCTCACCAGCCGAGTCTCCGGGGGATGTCCCAACTGGACGGGAAGCTGGGGTCTGCACCCCTAAGAGGGGACCCACTGTGCCGTCCTGCACCGCAGGGAGGCCGGGCCCTCCTCTGCAGTCCGGCTCCTGTCCCTGCCTCCGGCTCTCTGGGATTTGTTGATGCAGCTGAGGTCGTGAGCCCAGCCAGCTAGACACACTACCCTCTTCTTACACAATCGCCCTTTGTGTCTCATCAGAAACGCAACGGAGTGGATTCCAGGGGGAAGCGGCGGGCAGGCGGGGTGAAGGGCGGGGTGGCTTTTGTTTCAGGCTCTGGGCTTGAGAATCACGGAGACCTAAGTGACCCACAGCTGAGCTCCTCGGGAGAAAAGATAGTACTAATTTGCTAAACAAACCAAACTGCACCGAGGTGGAAATTATTACATTGGACCTCAAAT
This sequence comes from Hydrochoerus hydrochaeris, assembly GCA_004027455.1. Classification (NCBI taxonomy): domain Eukaryota; kingdom Metazoa; phylum Chordata; class Mammalia; order Rodentia; family Hydrochaeridae; genus Hydrochoerus; species Hydrochoerus hydrochaeris. The sequence continues at coordinate 60,117 of PVLA01008503.1, read as the reverse complement.
CTAAAACCAATTAATGTGAGCCGGGTTGAACCTGGGCTGAACCTATTTATTTTTTAAAATTACAGAACATTCTCTGAATTGAACTTGAGAGCTCTAAGTCCCAGCTCTACCTGAAGCACAAAGGAGCCGAGGCCCACTGGCGCTGCGACCCAGGAGCAGACGGGAGGGCGGGCAGGCTGTCCCCGGCACACAGAGCCGAGGGGTTGGGGGAAGAATTCCTGCGCTTGCAGAGGGACAGAGATGTCTGCTCTCTGCCCTCACCGAGAGTAGGGTGTAGGGTTCAGTGAAAAGGGCTGCAGTTTCAATTCAAAACAAGTCGGGGAGACAAATGCAAAAAGCTGGGAAAACAGGTCCACCTGTGTGAAATACTGGGTCATGTCCCCTAGAAACGGGACTGGCTCTAGGTGCCCCAGGGGACTGGCTCTAGGCACCCCAGGGGACGGGCTCTGGGCGCCCTGCGGGACGGGCTCTCGGTACCCCGCGGGACGGGCTCTGGGCGCCCCAGGGGACGGGCTCTGGGCGCCCCAGGGGACGGGCTCTGGGCGCCCCGCGGGATGGGCTCTCGGCGCCCCTCATTGTCCAAGCTTCTGCCCCCCATTGGTCTATCATCGATCTGTCACCTATGAGGTTTCTATCATCCATTTGTCACCTCTCAGCTATTTAGGCTCACATGCCTCCATCTATTACCCACTTGTAGCCGTCCACCATCCATCCAGGCTTCTAGCACACCAGCTAGCTGCCTGTCACTCCAGCATTGCCTGGCTACCACCCTCCATCTGCCTACGCATCGTCCTTCATCCATATCACCTGTCCATCAACCCACCATCTGCGTTTCTCTTTCTTGTGTGGTTTTTTCTTGTTGTTGTTGTTGAGACAGGGTTTCACTATGCAGTTCAGGTTGGCTTTGAACTTACTACGTAGCCCAGGCTGGTCTCTCAGCAATCCTCCTGCCTCAGCCTCCCATGTTTTGAGATCTGCTTTTTTCTTTAGTATTGAATTTAAGCAACTTTGTCCTGAAACATGGTGCATCTATTCTGATACAGCCCTGAGATCCTGGGAATACTCTTGTCTTCTTGAAGAGATTTTGCTTTGACAGCACCATGGAAAATTCTCTGTTATGCTTTGTAACTGGCTGTCCCCTCAGAGCCTCGTGTATTTGCAGTGGAGGTTGGGGAAGGTGGCTGGACTGTGTAAGGGATGGTATTCACTGGCGGCTTAGTCCGTGGACGAGTTTATAGCTGAAGGTGGTGCTGGGCGGTGAATCTGGTCGGAGGAGGAGCAGGGGCACACGGGGGGCATGGCCTGGACGGGTCTGTCTCCCTCTCTGCCTCCTCTGCCATGTCATGGGCTCTTCACGCTGCCTTCAGACCATCCTACTATGGACCGAAACCTCTACCAACTCTGAGGCATAAAAACCTCCCCTCTAATTGGTGAGCATCAGATACTGTGTTTCGGCGACAAGAAAGTCACTACAACAACCTCTAAGTTGAGCTGCCACAGCTGTCACCCCTCAGCCCAGACCGGCACCTGCACTGCAGAACGCAGCCTGGGCTTCCGGACTTTGCAGCAGGAGGAGCCCAGAGTGGGCCAGGACACGCACGCGCTGTCTGCCAACCTCGCGCAGTCCCACCTCCCTAGGCACAGAGCCTTGCTGGTGACATGAGGTCCCTCTGTGTGTCTCCAGCCTTTCCTGCAGGGACACTGACCCTCAGGGCTCTGTAACCCCTGTGTGCCTCAGTCCCCCAATCTGTCATGCAAGCTCGTACTAGGACCGGAGCAGAGTGAGTATGAGCAGAATTCTTATCCTCACTCGTGAACCACAGCCGCCATTGCAAATCCACGGCACAAAGGGATACTCTTATTTCTTCGGTACTGATTCCCTATGTTCAGGATTCAAACACTAACAAATCCTTAATACAGTCTAGAAGCAATAGTTTCTTCACATGTTATCAAAATAAGCGAAATCATGAATACAGTGCATGTCTTGAACGGTAATTTCCAGTTTAATGCAAATGATTAGCTCCTTGGGGCTCTCGCACCCCGCACCCTGTCACACCCCCCCCCCTGCAGCTCAGCAAGCGTGCGCACCTGGGCTCCGACGGGGGGTGGGCAGCGGTGCAGCCAGCTCCACTCCTGAGTTTCTGTCCCCTCCCAGCCCCACTAGCTGGGGACAAAGGGATTTGGGTTCTGTGGAGCCTGGAGCTGGGAGGAGCTTGGACCTGTGACCCTAAGGACAGCGGCCACAGCCTGGGGTGAGGGAGGTAAAGTCGAGCAAGGTGGAGGCGCAGGCTGAGGGCACCCAGGGCTGGTGCTGCTACAGCAGGGGAGAAAGGATGCCAAGCCCCGGAACCCTATCGCTTAGGTTGGCACAGGGCTGGGGTGCGGCCAGGGGTGCTGTCCACGTGCAAGGCCCTGGGTTTGACCCTATGCACCAAAACAAAACGACAAAACCCTGGCGCAGGCTGTCAGCACTATCCCGGCCCTGCACCAGGGACACTCGTCTCCCCAAAAGCAACGGGTGCGGCCACCAAGGGAAACGCTTCTCTTCTGAACCTCGTGTGGCCACAGCTAGCACGAGGCCCACGGCGGCCTCCTCCTGAGAAAGGGCACGTCAGCCGATGGCACCAGAGTGACACTCATGCCCTGTCCTCTGAGGCCAGCTTCCCAACTAGTCCAAAGCCCTGCTCGTTCCCAGAGAGCGGCTCCCTGTCCTTGACCGTGACAACCATAGTGTCCCCTTCTTTTGTCCTTTTTTTTTGGTACCAGGAATCGAACTCAGGACCTGGCACTTTCCAGGCAGGTGCTGTGCACTGAGGTAGATCCTGGCCCGGGCCCTTCTTGTGGAAAGCAGCGGTTTCTGGTCCCTGTGTGTGATCTTCAGTTTTATCACCACATCCATGCGGCACCTGTGTGTTTATTTACAAACATGTTTCTTTACGCCAAGTACTTTTAAACTAAGTCTGGTCCTAACTAACCAGGAAATCACAGTTGGATAAGCTAGATGTATGTTATTTAATAAACATTAAAACAAATGCAAGATGTAATCTAGAAATAACAGTGAATATTTAAATTACAAAAATTTCCTACAGTAAAAGACACACTGCTACAAATCTCTTCAACATAGTTTTCTGTTTTTGATACGCTCATCCCAGGTCTTTACCATTTTCTGCAGCAGCTCCTCTGTAGAGGGCAGACAGCATGGGGGACTCTCTGCAGAGAGAAAGTGCTTTCCTCTGAGTCTCTTTAGTTGTGGCTGCCTCAATGTCCAGGACAGATTCAAACTTGATTTTCACACCTGTCATCCTAGCACTCGGGAGGCTGAGGCAGGAGGATCACTGTGAGTTCAAGGCCAGCCTGGACGACATAACGAGACCTCAGCAGGAAAACAAACATAGAAACATTCATCTTTCTTGGTCATTTGACTTTGGGGAACAGCCAAACATCGCCCAGAGCTGGACCTGGTGAATGAGGTGGAGAAGGACATGGCGTCCTGTTTTCCTGCATCTGCCTTGCCGCTGGATGGCAGTTGGCAGCACTGTTCACCATCTTTTTGATCATGACTAGTAAAGACACTCAGGAAGAAGGACTCCAGAGCAGTGGGATAAATGTGCTCAAGGGCAGGGAGGACTCTGAAGGGGATTAGTGCCATTTTGTCTTTTCCTGTGGTAATTTTTAAGAAGTTGATACGTTTGCTGTATATTTCAGTCATCCCCATATAAACCAACTGATGTGAAAAAAACACCTCATCTCTTGCAAAGCCGTGCATGACACCATGGTGACACTGCGTCGGTGTCGCGGGACCTGTCCTTTCACTCCTGCAGGCACCCCAGTGCTCCCTGAGATCTCTGCCCTGTGGTCTTGGGCCTCAGGTCATGGAGGACATTCTCCTTTGAAAACTGTTGTATCAGAGGACAGAAACACACGCCAAAGCCTGGAGGCTAATTATCCATCACTGTCTCCCTTAGCGAGCATTTCCCGGGTTCGGGGGCTCCTGTCACAGCCAGCATAAGCTTCACGCAGGTGTGTTCCGAGTGGGTGCTCGAGCTGGGGGCTGCGGCCCTTGCTCTGGCTGCCACAGAGATTTGACACCTAAATCATCACGCCCCTTGCTGCACTCCAGGGCTGGGTCCCTGAGCGAGACAGCGCCGTGTGCTGAGTGCATGCATGTCGCTTCCTTTCCCACGTGTGTACTCTGAGTCCCACATACCTTGGGCTGATGTGCCTGCTGTCTGAAGGTCCCCTCTTCCTACAGCAATGCGCTGTGTGGGCCGAGAGCTACACTCAGACACAAAGAGCAGCAGAAGCCTGGCTCTCCCTGCCAGGCTGCAGGGGCTGCGACCACCAGGCGGTACCATCCAGAATTCCTTGACACCCCTGCACCTAGCATGCAGCAATCCTCACACCCCAGTTACTGTGCCTGAGCACCCACTACACACGCGAAGTATATGTGTTAACAAAGTCATTTAGTCAGAAATGCCATGGGAAGGAAAGCATTGATGCTTTGTGGCCCTGGACACATCTCATCTTAACAGTAGCCTGAGGTTTGTCATTCACTGGCCCAAACATAATCACACGTGCAGCAGTTGCCATGGCCCAGGCCATCTACTAGGTCCAGAGACACAGAAATCATCAGTACATGAAATCTCCATATGCATCAGCCCAGGGCTTTGATATTCTACATACAACATAGGCCCTCTTCACCTGAGAGCCAAAACCTAATCTGGAAAATAGTTTGTGTCCATCAGGAGAGGCGTGGATAAAGACTGTGTGGTGTTTACATGCCATGGAGTACTACTCTGCCATAAAAAGGATAAACTTGAACCATTTGCAGGCAAAGGGAGGCACCTTGAGCCACAATGTTATGTGAAATAAATCAGACACATTTAAACATCGCAGGGTTTCTCTAATATAAGAAATAGAATATAAATACAATAAAGAGCAAAATAAAAGATAGCTGAGAGGGAACAGAAAGACAGATTTTTTGCAAAAAGGAAAGGGACCTAGAAGAGGGGGAGGCAAGGGCAGGGGAGAGAAGAGAAAGTAAGTTGTGCCCTGTTCTGTCCATGCGCCACCTCCACACAAGGACAGAGACCATCACATCCTGCAAACATGGACTGATAAAATTTAAAAAGAAGGAAAGGAAGGTCATACTCACCATAGTAAAGCCACTCTTGAGAACTCTAAAACTGACGCTCTTTGGCCTGCGTCTATGGTTCAGATGCTGAAGTCCCAGGTTCATCACTTTGACCTTGAAACCCTGGTGGCTGGCAGCCTGCAGCCCTCTCCTTCCCCCGCCACACCAGGTCTGATCCCTACCTCACGCCTGGTCTGATCCCTACCTCACGCCGGGTCTGAGGCCCTGGCCATTGCTTCTCCCAAGGAAGCTGCCCTCGAATCCCAACTTGCTGTGCTGCTTCCCCTTTAGGGAGAAGATGGAAAACAGGAAAGAAGTGGGCTGTGGCCCCTGTCTGCCTCAGCTGCTGTCACGAAGAGCCAGTTAATGCACCTCCATGACAGCAGCCCAGCTCTGCAAACTCCTGCATTATTTTTCTTGAGCCAAAGGCACTTGATCAACTGCCCTTGGAATACTCCAGGCTTCTTCAGTGGTACTAAAGACAGATGCAGAGGTGTTCTACCATCAAGGTACATCCTTTATTTTATTTCATTTTTAGAGCCAAGGTCCCACTAAGTTGGCCAGGCTGGGCTTGAACTTTGCAATCCTCCTGCCTCAGCCCCCCTCAGTGATGGGACTGCAGGTGCACATCACTGTACATGTTTCTCTTTTCTACTTTTTTTATGTGAAGGACCAGGGAAAAGTTCTCATCCGGTGAGCACAAAACTGCTCCGACCCCAGCAAGAGCGCATAGCTTTGCTTTATGTTTGTCATGTAGGAGAGTTCCCCTCCCGAGAATCAGAGTCCTCTGAGCACCGGGCATGAGGGACAGCCCTCTCCACTCCCCCTGCGGGAGATGCTGAGACAAGGTCCCTTCTCTGAGGAATGTTCCAGAACATGCTCCAGAACATGGGGGCAGTGAGAACGCAGGAGCCTCCTGCCCTCTGGAGGCCAGGACAGCAGCAAACAGCTAGGAAATAGTGGGAGGTGGGAGTGGGGCCCAGGAAGGGAAGAGCAGGGAGGACAGGATGAGGGCAGAGGTGGCATCTCCTGTGCCAGGAGGGTGACTAATGGGAGAGGAGGGAGCAGGAGGCAGGGGAGAGGGGTGGAGGCAGGGAGGCTGGAGGAGCCGGGCTCTGTCTATGGAGCTCCACTGTGGGGGGGGGTCTGATGGGGGAGGGGTAAAGGGCCCCACTTTCCCAGCACCCCGACTCCTGGGCTGGGAACAGTGGCAAGGCCAAGGCAGGGGGCAGGATGAGAAGCAGATTGCAGAGGCTCCTGTTCCCTGTAGCCTTGGCATCACCTGGGGCCTTTTGGAGAGGAGAGGGAGGCAGATTGTTAGGGGTCTGGGGGGATGCTGGGGCTTGTGAGCAGCAGGATTAGAGGAGCCCTGGGCGGCCTCCCCAGGGACTCCCAAGCCCCTGGATCTCCCGAATGCGAGGCTGGAAGGGTCACAGCTTGGCCTGCTCGGGTCCAGGGTGACAGCCCTCTGATCTGCCCAGGATCCTCCCCAGTGCCTCCTGACCTCCTTCACTTTGGGACAGCAGTGCACTTGGGTCCCTGAGCTGCAGGGCTCAGCTGGAAGACCAGCGGCGACATGAACAGATCCCATCAGAACACACGGCAGGGGGAATGTTCTGGAAGGTTCCAATTCTTTCCTGGTTGGATGTGAGCCAGTTCTAAGGCATCCTTTCCACTCCCAAGGCCAGGGCAGCCTCTGTGGGGATGGACTCGGGCAGAGGAAGACGATGTGTGGGGAGGAGAAGCCAGAGCGGGGGAGGGAAGGGGGAGGAGAAGTGGGGGCAATGTGGGGGGGGTGGAGAGAGACAGGGGGGTGCTGCTGTGCGCAGAGGCTCTCCGTGAAGCTCCCCTCCATGAGCCCTAGTTCTGAACCTGCCAGTCATGTCTCTGTTTTCTTTAAAAGTAAATTCTTGGGGCTGGATTTATATGAGTTGCACTAGATGCTGCTGTTAATATCTGAAAAGCTCCCAGTGGGGATCCCTTGGCTTCCGGTGAAATGAAATAAAATGAGACACAACCCCGGCCTCCTCCGTCCTGCAGCTCCAGAGAGGAGGTTGCGACCCCTGAGCTCGCCGGCCAGTGGCTGGGAAGGGGACCCCTCTTCCTGGAGCTCTAGCACCTTCCTTCCTTCCTTCCTCCAGGACCACCGTGATAGCACAGTGACACCCGGAGCACGGCCGCCAGCCTCAACCCACTGAGCGGCACCGTGCCGGCCACGGGTCTCCACTCCGAAGTCGCTCACCAGCTACAAGTCCTGTGAGACTGAGCGCTGCGAGCTTTTCTAGTTCTCTTTGCATCCTGTCTGTTTCTGGGTGACACAGGGCCAGAGTTCCTGCTAGGTCTCCAGGTGGCCTTCAGGGCTCTGACTGGATACCACAGGGGACCCTGAGCCAACGGCCTTGTCCAGGAGGATGTGGGGCTGTGGTTGGCTGCCTCGTGCATGCTGGAGCTAGTGGTGCACACGCAGCACTCTCTGGCTCCCCACCGGCCAGCAGAGGATGGCGCCCCGCACTCCACGGGAGACGGCCTGGGACTCTGGTATTCGTACATCGCACGGCCCTGAGCACTCCCCGATGCCACACAGCGCTGTGTGTGCTGTGACTCTGATGTGAGTGTCCTGAGCATCTCTCAGGTCGGCTGGGCCCCTTGGTGTCCAGGAGACGAGCTCTGTGTGTCCCACATGTCATCAAGACACCTTCATCATAAGGACATGTCTCTCGGGGGCCGCTCCCTGCACAGAGGGCACCCATGTGCTGCTGATGTATTCGCTGGGCACTGCCTGCCTGCCGCATAGGACGTGATGAGGAACAGAAGGTTCCAAGAGTCCTGGAGTGGACAGTCCTAGGGCTGTAGCCAGAGAGGAGACACAGCCGATGGAACCAACACACGTGAGTCAGCAACCAAATGTGCTTCGGGTCCACACTCATATGTGCCCTGAGTGCAGCTGGCATGGGAAAGGCCGGGCTCCTGTGCATGGCCGGGACAGGCTGTGGGGAGGGACACGAGAGGGCCCTGGCTGCCAGACTTCCGGTGGTGGCAGAGCAGAGGGACAGGATGCCTGTTCTCTGAGGAGACCCGCAAAGACCATGGAGTGGCTGGAATGGCGCGAGGGGAGGGCAGGAGAGGGCGGTGTGTGGTGTGTCACCCCCCACCCCATCCTCACCAGCACTGCCCCTCTACGAGGCCTGAAAGCCAGGAGGGCTCACCCAGCAGGTGGCCCAGCTTCCGGTGAACTGGGTGGGATCGGGACAGGCCTGGGAGGTTAGCACAGTGCACTTCCGGGGCAGCTGTGAGGGCACTTCCAGCACAACTGGCACATGGGGACCCCAAACTGGGTGGGGGGACACCACCCTGACAGTGGGTGGCACCATCTGGGCCCCAGACAGAATGAAGGCAGGAGGAAGAAGCTGCCAGCACAGGCTCAGTCTGTCTGTCTGTCTGTCTCTGCCTCTTTCTTTCCCCTTTCTGTTTCTCTTTTTCTCCTTCCTGGGCACCATGAGCTGAGAGCTGTCCTTTGCCATGTCCCTCTCCCATGATGCTGCTGCCTCACCTCAGCCCCAAGAGCTGTGGAGCCAGCCTACCATGGACTGAGCCCACTGACACCATAAGCCAAATAAACATGCAAGTCGCTGGCCTCAGGTGTCTTTTCGCAGGGACAGAAAGACCAGACAGGTCCTGTGACCACATGGCTGTTTACTGGCAGGGGATGAGGGGATGAGATGGCACAGGGCAAGGAGGCCACCTTCAGATCTAGGGAGACAGGGCATCTGGGCCAGGATGGTGGCCAGTCACAGAGGAAGATGGCTGGAGCCTGGACGTGAGAGAGAACAAAGGACGTCCCCAGATGCTTGGAGAGGCTGCCTGCCATGCGCTTCCATGAGGAAGATTCTGGGGCGGGGGGTGGTATAACTGTTGCACTGTTTTCTTGGTTTCCTGGACCTCAGCCCTCTCTCTGAGCCCATTAAGGACAGGGCTGGGACCCCAGTTTTCATGGCCCTCCCATCCTGACCAGGATTTGGTACTTGGTGGAGATTCACTCCGTGTTTGTTGAGTGTCTTCTGAGCAGGCAGAAAGACTCTCTGCCTGCTCCCTTTGGAGCAGGGAGGTTAAAGGGACTGAGCCCTTCCTGGCCCTCCCTGTGGAGAGCCACCCAGTGGTGCTGCTGATTTGGGATGGGAGGCAGTACTGGGCGAACCCATCCTCCTCCTGCTCCCTGGCCCCTGCACCCCACTGTCTGCTGTGCTTTGAGTGCTCTGCATTCAATGTAAGAAGAGAATGAGGAGGCCAGGAGGACGGAGGGACAGGGACACGCGAGAGGGAGAGCAGGTGGTCGTGTCCCTGCCTGGCCTAGAACTGTGGGGGTGGTGACCGGGGTGGGAACCACAGTCCCTTCTCTCCTGGCCAGGTCCATGAGCCAAGGCCAGGCTGGCTACGCCCTTGAGCGCCCTGTGACTTTACACACGTTTTCACCACTGAGTGCACCCAGCACAGCCGAGCGGTGGCACTGGCCTCACCGGCGGGGTGAGAATCCCTGCCCCGAGGCCTGTGATCACCTCCTGGGGCTGGGAAGGCACCAAGGCACCGGGCACCGAGGCTGGGGGGCAGTCTGGCACCAGGGTCTCCCTCCAACTTCTCAGACCGGCAGGAGGGACGCAGGTGACCCACAGGGCTCCCGGTGTGCAGGACACCGACCCGAAGGGACCGCAGGCTGCTGCAGGCACCAACTTGCCTTCACCACGTCCTCGTCCGATGACCTGCACTCCACCGACTCCAGCAGCCCTGTCACCGTGCCGTCCTCCTCCACCGACACCACCTTCACCGGCACGGCCACCGTCTTCCCCGTGAGGACGGCCGTGTTCAGGATCTCCGCCTCCTGCAAGAGCAGAGACACCTTCCGGTCACAGCCCGCAGGGGACAGGGCCGCCCAGCCCCGAGACGGTGCAGCCAGCCGGCCCGGCCTCCCCCAGGCAGTGAGCAGCCTTTCACGGGGCGCGGAGGCGCTGGGATAGGACAGCTGCGGACCCTCATCTACCCCGACGGTTTCCTGCTGGTGGGGGGACAAGGTGAGGACTGAGAGGGCAGCTGGTCTTCACCATGCTTGTCAGACGCTTGCCAGACACCCTCGTTTTTTGAGAGAGAGAGACAGAGACAGAGAGAGAGAGACTCATTATGTAGCTGAGGCTGGCCTCCATCTCAAGGCGATCCATCTTCCTGCCTCAGCCTCCCATGTGCTACCACATCTGGCCCAGATGTCCCTGTAAGAGGATCCAGCTGTTCTCACCGTATCATCACCAGACAAGTATGATTATTTTCTCTGCTTTATGTAAAACACAGAGAGGCTTTGTAACTTGTGCGTGGACACAGCTAGGAAGAGATGAAGGTGACATTTGAACCCAGGAAATCGAATGGGCCTAACCTTTCACACAGTGATCCCAGTCTAAGCCCTCAGCTGTTGGCCAGAGGGACAGGGAGGGGATGAGAGAGGCTTAGTTGAGCTATGTGGTCTAGCACCCTGTGGGGTGTAGGAGATGGCAGAAGACACGCGAGGCCCTGGAACACAGCCTGCGTTCCCCATCTCCCCGGGGTTAAACACAGCCCGTGCGTTCCCCGTCTCCCCTGGGGTTAAACACAGCCCGTGCGTTCCCCGTCTCCCCCAGGGTTCCTGGCTCTGTTCGAGTCCTTGCCTCTACACACCTAGGGGTGCTACTGTAGCCGCCGTGACAGCCTTGCTGTCCCGCTGAGGTGACACACACATGTGAAGCGCACACAGCAGCAAACTCGCCTCCTCTCACATATGATTCCCCAGGAAGGCTGTGGCTGAGAACCCGGCCCCTGCCCACCCGCAGCGCCAGCACAGCTGCGGTATGCGCTGGCCAAGTCCATGGAGCCTTCAACCCTCCTCTGCACCCAGGGCCCCAGGGGTCGTATCTCCCCCCAGCTGGGGTCTGCCTGCTATAGGTGAGGGACAGCGCGGCTGTGTCCTTCAGGACCCTGCAGGACGGGCGAGATCCCCGGCATTGCTTCCCATGAGCCCGATTTGCATAAGGAGAACCCTGAGTCCCAAGTGGGCCCCAATCTGCGTCCTCTCTTGTGCAAAGAACCGAGCCCCAGTGCCCCCAAAGCCCATGTGGTCACGGCTCCTGAGCCCTTGAGCACGGTGTGCATTGTTGGGGCCCCAGGCCGTCCCTTGCCCGGGCGTCCCAGGGGCCACCTGTCCTCACACCACGTGCGTTTCTCCAGGGACCCCCCCTGCTGGCAGAGCCGCAGGAGGCCTGCACTGCGCTGCGGCGGCCAAGGCGCTGACTGCTGACCTGGCCATCGTCCTCGTCCTTGCTTGGGGCGCGCGGGTCTAAGGGTCTTTCGGATGCGGGGCATCCTGTGGGCTCCGGCAGCAGGAAGCGAAGACGTCTCTGTCTCAGCCCTCCGGGGCACCAGGGACCCCACACGTTCTGCTGTTTCCCCTCTGAGTTCCCAGCTCCATTTCCTTTATTTTGAGTAAAAACACGGGGGTGGGGGCGCAATCCGAGTAGGAGGCTGCTTCTCGCTGCCTCCAGGAAGGAAGAAGCCCACATGTGGGTTTTTTGCTGTGACCTCAAGGACGGATGGAAAGGAACGAGCGGCTTTGCACGGGGCAGGAAATGCTCTGGCTGGGGCTCACGGTGAGCAGAGAAGCAGCCTGAGGAGCCCAGGTCCTGTGTCCACCTCGGGCTCGGGGACACTGCCGTGTGTGCTGTGGCGGAGGAGGAAGTTCCTCTGCACCCCAGCAGTGAAACCCAGAGCAGCATTAATGCACTCGGCCCTGTGGGGAGAAGGGCCTCCGGCACCGGGAGCAGCTACACCCAGGGGTCCAGGGCGCACGGATGTGGGCAGGGGGTGCAGAGACCCTTGCTCGCACCTGGGACCCCTGCATCGCCAGCACCGGCCTGGTGCCTGGGCCCCGTGCAGCCCTCAAAGGCCCATATGTCGCGCCACCCTGGGCCACCTCACACTGCGCCTTTGAGCCTGGGAGGCAAAGGCTCAGCCCTGAGAACATGGACCATGCGGCCCCCTGTTCTGTGTCCCTAACACCGGAGAAGCTGTAGGAGAGAGGGAGAGAGAAGGGGGCGCGGCCCAGAGGACAGGACAGGTCATGAAAGTGAGGTCCAGGGTGCTTTCCTGGGAGTCCCAGACATTGTCATCCATGACAGGAATACAGCGACTGTCCCCACCTTGTTGGAGAATAATCACCTGTGTCTCAGCACAGGTTTCCCTGGAAACGGAGCCTGGGACACAGATTCAAGAGCAAGTTTTGCAAAGCCCAGGCCACTCCCAAGGGAGGGGGAGGCAGCCCCAGCTCCCGAGGGGCCCTTCACACCGGGGGTCTGTGGACATGGCAGTGCAGGGGGGCTGAGTCACATGCCACGTGGGGGCGTGGATGCACGTGCCTCTGACATCCTGAGATCGGAGTGCAGGGGTCTCCCTGAGAAGGCTTGCTCCCGGCTGACCCGCGGGGGGCTGCGTGTCACACACTGCTCTGCAGCTGTTCCCCACTCAGGACACCCGGGGGAAGCTAGCTCTGGGGGCAGGAACCCTGGGGAGTGAGCCCAGCAGAGGCACAGAGGAGCCTGGGGCCCTGTGACCCTGACCTTGAACTTGTACACCAGCTGCTGGGGAGATAAGGGGCTCAGGCATTGTTCTTCTGCATTTGGTTATCACAGATAATCACACCCCAAGCAGCCACCTGAGAGGGGGTGGCCCCCTCTTGCTGTCAGTCTCAGCTGAAACAATAAGTTAAATTGCTTTATTGTTTCCAAGCAGAGAAAAACACATCTATTTTTTCCTCCCTTTCTCTGCAATGTTCGTGGCTGTTCTTGCACAGTTCCTTTGGAGGCTGCTCGCCATTTTAGGACGAGGCTCTGAAACAGTCCCGGGGCTATTAAGGTAGCAAAGCTTGGAGGAAATAGAAACAGAAAGGTCTGCCTCAGGGGCTCCTCTGTTCAACCAGCGTCCCAGAGGTCATGTGCTGGCCCCAGCCCAGGACGGGGTCTCAGAGGCAAACGCCCCACGAGACAGCATCCCCAGGTGGACAGGCACGGAGTCTCCTCCACTGCCTGCAGCTCGCAGCTGGCTGCCACTGACTGTGGGTGCGTGTCCACTTCGCATGGGGCTGCGGGGGAACAGTGTGACTTCCGGTCACCCTGCACACCAGGCGCGATGCTGCTGACCTGTGCGCTGCGTGAGCTCTTCCTAACCAGCCGCAGTCTGCTCCCCCCCATTGAAGCAAGTGTCCCCACTACCTGCGTGTAAAGGAGCAGAGTCTCAGGGAGGCTGATGCTTCCGCTCCACCCCCTTTTGCATAAGGGGGGCTGCTTTTCCTCTGGGAAACTCTGCTCCTTTCTATCAGGCTTCCTGGGACCACAGACAGACACCCTCTATCACCTGGCCAGGCTGGCAGGCGTCTCGGGCTGTGACAAGCAGACCTCTCTCCCTGGGGCCTGAGTTCCTTTCCAGGCCAGGGAGACAGGAGTGAGAGCAACAGGTGCCAAGGTCGAGTGCCGCCTCCCGGAGTCCGTGCTGCTGTCCTGGGGTGGGCGGCTCCTCCTCCACCTGGCCCCTGCTGTCCGGAGACCTGCCTCATGGCTTCCTCTACATTCCGGGAAACCTTGTGCTCTTCCCTTTTAGAAAAACGCAAGCGAGTGAGCGTCTTTTGCTTACAAAGCACATTAATGAGAAAAATTGACCAGGAAGGTAGGAGAAAGCTGGCTGCTTTTAATGTCCTATTCTGGACTCTCCTTGAGGCCAGTCTGCATTTCTTTAATCAGTATCAATCTCAGTCCCCTCCTAACAATTACCGATCTAACGGGTGACTCCTGAATTGAATATTGGGCTTATCTGTATTCTGCCCAGGTCCTTAAACTCCGAAGCAGAGCTGGAGACAAGGGTTTGGGTGTGGCTAAGTGAACTGCAGGAGGTGGGAATGAGGGTGAGGGCAAAGGAGTGGAAAGCACAGGCGCTGTGGTCAGGGGTTGTAAGGAGAACGACTACATAAGGACATGTCATTTACAGTATTATATTATGACTGTCACCCAAGGAGTTAAATACAAAGAAAGTACAGGAAATCTATCCTCACACTAAAGACCCAAGGAAATCCAGCAGAGGGCCTGGATCCACAGCAATGTCCTGCATGAGTCCAGTTGAAGGCCCACGGCCCACGACAGTGACACACAAGTCTGCTTCACGATCTGTGCTGGGAAGGCCCAAAGCTCAGTGGCAGAGGCTAGGAAGTCGGTGCCAGCGGGGTGAAGGAGCTGTGCCAGTAGGGTGAAGGTGCTGTACTAGAGCCAAGAAATGAGTGAGACTCAAACTTAGGACCAGGGCTCCCCTGAAAAAGACCACAGCCATCCTCAGCCACGGTGAGGTCCTGAGCTCCTCCACCAATGAGGACAGCTTGACAAACTTCTCTTGGAGATTGAGCACCACACATATTCCCCTCTGGAACCAGAAGCAGTGCTCAATGTAAGGACCAAAGCTCTTCCAAAGTGAACCACAGCCATTCTCAGTGAGGACAAGGTCCCAAGCTCCTCTGATAACAGCCAAGTTCATATCAGGGAAGCCAGCACGACAAGCTCCTCCAGGAGAACCAACAGCTCCAAACAACAACATGTAGGAGAACCCACAATGCTCTTCTCCCTCTCCAGGTCTTGTTTCCTTGCTGGCAACAGTCCTCAGGTGGGCTGTCCATGCTCGGCACCACACTGATGCAGTTCTGCTGTCTTTAGGTTGACCACCAGTTACTAGCCCACTACAACAGGTGAGCTGTGGCCCAGGGACTTGGTTGTGTAAGGAAAGCTGGGACTTGGGCCTCCAGGAGGTCAGGAAAGCTCATGGAAAGTGGAAATAGTATGGAGGTGGAACAGCTTGGGGAAGGATAATTCTTCCCTCAGATGGAAATGCCCAGGACAGTGAAGGCTGAGGGAATGTGATGGCACCAGGGGACCAGAGACCTCAGCTTAGAAGTGGACTCAGGATGAGGAAAGAAACAGCCCAGGAAAACACACAGGGTAGGAATTTACTTACTATTGAAACAGAAACAGACCTGTGTGTTTGCACTTGCGTGGCGACGCGTGCCTGGCATGTACCAAAGGCAAATGGCAGGTTTCAGAGCAGAAGTATTTACTCTCTGTGCTTAGAACCCCTGGGAGGCTGAGTGCTCACAGGGAAGACCAGAGATATGGTGTTCCTGAGTCAGGACAGAAATGGAGCCCACAGCCAGCAGGGGATGAGCTTGCTCTCTGAGTGACAGCTCCACAGGACAGGGCTGACCCCTGGGGGCTGGTGTCCTACCTCCATGAGCTCCAGTGGATCCATGAAGTTCGTATTTCTTCCTCCCCAGTTGGAATGCTGTGCTGCCAAGTACATGCAACTGCGCTGCATAAGGAACCTTAGCAATGGACACATATGTGGCATGGCGGGAGTCTCACAGGTGGACACAAGTGATCGATGGCCACAGCCAACGTAGCCTGGGTGGGGGAGTGCAGTCTGCAGCATCTGTGTGGGGACACTTTTACCTAGTGACGACACATTTATCAGAACATGTGCCCTCCATGAGATGCCATGCGACTGTCAAAAATCCGATCCACGCAAACAAAACAGAAATAATAAATGAACGCATGTCACGATGTCCACCTGCTCTTCCACGCGTCTCCGCGGTGACGTTCAGTTTTGAGCGCTGTGGTATCAGCCGGGGACCTTAGGTGGGGAAGACGGCACGTGCACCTGCTGGTTCAACAGCCAGGGCTCCACCGGGGTGATGCGTGGCCCCGAGAGAGATTCCAGCCTCGGTCTGCCGCAGACCTGCTGGTTCTGTCTCAGCCAGAATCAGGCAGGCCCTGCAAACTCATGCGCAGTCTGCCCACGTTCCGAGCCCGAGAAACGGGTGCTTCCTGTGTCGGAAACAGCGCCGCCACGCAGGTCCACAGAGTCTAGAAGTGGATGTGTCGCGTCTACCCAGGGAAGCTGAGAGCGGGGCTGTAAAGAGCTCCGAGATGCAGGGAGTGAACCTCACAGCCAGCTGTAAAGGACAGTTCCCTAGTTCATATATCCACCCCAGGGACTCTGGGGTTTCCCTGATGGTGCAAAAAGCCATATTTTCTAAGTCTACTCATGGTCTGCCATCTAAATGGCGTAACGCCGGCACTCTGTGACCTGGGCCATCAATCCCGCTTCCCGATGACAGGGAGAAGTGGAATCTTATAAAAAATCCTAAGACATCAAATGCCAAGGGACTGTAAGGGTGGGAATTTAGGCTTCACAGAAAATAAAGATACTGCTTAGTCCAAGACAGATACCTAGAGCAGACAGGCTTCTCCCCTCCTGTCACGAGACATCATATGCAGAAGTCACATGTAAAAATGAAAGACAAAACCCAAGAACCCCACCCCCGGGAGGCACGGGCAGTGCCCGTCGGCAGAGATGCCGGGCCAGTCGGGCTGGCTGCTGGTCGCCACCAGGTCGTGGTGACCGAAAGGGGATTTGCGAATGTGCTGTTCCCCCTCTGTGGTCCCTAGGTCTGTGCAGTTAGGCAGAAATGTGGGAACACGGACATTTCCGGTTCGCCCCAGAAACTGAAGGTCTGTGCCGTTTCTTCTAGGTTACGGCAGTAAGCAGTCCTGCTGGGTCACCCCTCTTTCTCATCCCTCCCCCCATTGCCCCTGAGGATCTGTGCGTTCCAGATGGGGGGCACAAGGGCTGAAGCCGGCCAGCCTGGCTGCCTGGGACGCTGTGCGGGGCCTCCCTGCCCTGTGGCCCAGGCAGCTGGAGAAACAGCTGTACCTTTCCCGTTTTGTGCTGAAGTGACTCAGGACCTACTTGTTACTGCAACACAACCTGGTGTATCCTGACTACTGCACAATGGTTCCAGCCTCAGGAACAGCTCTAGACTGTTCAGTCCTGAAACCTCAGCCATCCCCTCCCCTGGTCCCGGGCAGCCAGCAGCTGGCCTGTCCTCTCCACTGCCCTGGCCTCTCCCTTACGGAGTTTGGAGGCCTGGCCTGCCCTTGCAGAATACTCCTTAGTGTGTTTTCTCCACTGTGGGTGATTTCTTAAATCTTTTAAGTTAATTTCCCAGCAAAGATCAATAACCTAATAATCAGCATGATGACACATCACCCCATCCTTGTCTTTGCTGCTTTAGCCCCTCTGCCAACAAATAACCGGTACCCACTCTGACGGGGTCGGAGAGCCTTTCACCGACAGCACGTTCCTTAAGCAGGGGACCTGTGAGGTGGCCACAGAAACACCAGACCTAATTAGCGGCGATGCTGCCTGCCCATAAATAACTGGTGGGCCTCTTTGCACAAGTGGGACATGTGTGTCAGCCCGCCACCCGCGTCGCCCACAGATTTATAAACCACTTCACGTCTCTGAGTGCATCCGCGCCTGGCTGGAATGGCTGTGGCGTGGCACGGGGAATCACTGCGCTGTGACAGTCACGCTGAAATATAGCAAAATCATTCTCCCGCCTCTGGGGAAGCGGGAGAGGGAGCCACAGAGCCTGGATGTCTGTGCTTGGTGCGCGGGTGGGACCGTCTCCCCTCTGTGAACCTAACCATCTGGTCACGGTTACACACACTGTCCAGTGTTACACTTGCACGAGACTCCACAGCGAGCCCCCCACTACACAGGAGAGCCCCCAGCTGTATCCCCATGTTTGTTCCCTGCGGGCAGTGTCGGTAAACCTCTGACGAGGTTAGCAAGGCGGGCTTTCCCCTCCTGGCAGCGCCGTGCTTGGGACACTTCCTCCCCACGTGGTTTCAGATGTCATCTACTGCACCTGTGCTGGGCGCGGTGCCCCTGCCTCCCTGCGCTCTCCCTCGGTGACGGTGGGTGCCCTGGCTGGGGTTTCCCCACCGGCTGTGCCAAGTCTTCAGGAGCTGCTGCTACTGGGAGGTCACATCGTGCTGCAGGCAGAGGCTGCGTGACCGCACACACAAGCAAAACAGAAGGAGAACGCGTCGAAACAGACGCAGAAGGGGAAACGGAGGCAGCCACGGACACAAACGCTGTGTTACGCTCCGCGCATCTGATGAGCAGCCGGGAGGGGCAGTTAAAGAGAATGAAATGAACAAGCTCCAGGCTTGAAATTCACCAAGGGAGGGAGGGAGGGAGAGAGGGAGAGAGAGAGAGAGGATCTCAAATGCTCTCTCGCAAACAATGAAGAGCTATGTGAGACATGGATCTATGAATTAGCTCCATGGTGGTAATCGCTTCATAATGTAATCAAAACACCAGATCGTGTACTTTAAACACGAGTTTTATTTCTCAATTACACCTCAGTGAGGTGGCAGGAAGAGACAAAGTTTTGATCCCCGAGTGGTTTGGATCTTGGGCCGGGCCTGCTCTCCCCTGCAGCCCGGCTCCCCTCAGCCCCTACCTCTGGGTTTGGCTGCAGGGGAGGTGACGCTGTGCCATAGTAAGCGGTGGCACGGCCACCCCCGGCTTCCTCTGGAGACCCTCGTCCTGGAAGCCAGCTGTGTGCCATGTGGAGGTTCAGGCCACAGAGGCCACATGCTAGTCGTAAAATCTGCTGCCCCGTGCAGAGCCCATGGGAACCCTGAGGTAGTGGACAGAGGGGGCCTTTGAGAGACTCCCAGTCCTGGCCAGGCACTGAGGAGGAGGAGCCTTTCCCCATCCTGTGCCCCCCTAGAAAGGAGACCCCCCACGGCCACCCCAGAAGGCACTGTACCTGTGGTGATGTGCCCTGCGTTTCCTTATGCAGCAGCCCCACCGTAAGAGCAGAACACAAGCCCCTGTGTGTCCCGCTTGTCCCAGGCTGACTCCCAGCTTCCCCACCACTAACTCGGCTCTCAGGGTCAAGCACAGCAGCGGTGCATCCTGAAACAGCTGTCCACTCTCTGCGCCTGGGCTCAAAGGCCGAATGTAAAAGAAGCCAGGAGCGAGTCTGCTAGACACATGTCACTGCTCTGGGCCAGGCGGGCCCCTGTCACTGGGTCCCTCTGCTCCTTCCCTTAGCCCCGCGGTCTCCAGACCCCGCCAGGTCCCCCAGGGCCACCACTGCTCCTACGTAGGGCCCAGAGGCACCGAGGCCCCTCAGTCAGGGTTCCACGTGTTCGCAGACATGAGCCGCCGGCCTCTCTGCCCGATCTCCACAATCAGCCTGGGCCGTCACGCGACTTCCGCTGAGCCTTTTCTGACTGCGGTTCTCCTGGGAATGGGCCAGCAGACCCTCCACCCTCCCTTCTTCCTCTCCAAGCCGCTCTGTTCCTCTCACCCAGGGCCTTGGCTTTGTTTTAATGAACTAATGAACACACAAGCTGAACAACGGGGACCCTGCACAGTTCGGAGGCCGGAGGGAGACTTGGGTTTTCTCCCCAGGAGTGGCGCACGTGGGTGCCACTGTGAGCGGGGATTCATACGAGCAGCGTTGGCTTTGGGTAATGGATGTGTCCTTGGAATGGCGACATACACCAATTTTTAAATGGTATTCTGTTGTCCCAATGGCGTTTGCCATTAAAACATTCCTAAAATAGTAAGTTCAAGGCCCATCTCAACTGCCACATCTGTCTTCCTCTCCCCCGGTAGAAAAGAACAGCAGGCACTTAGCGTGTGATTTACTGGTGATGCCGAATAAGATAACACGATGGCAGGGAGCCCAGAGTGAGGGGTACAGGGTCCAGGGTCAGAGAGCCTGGGCCTGAAACATGTTCCCCACACCTACTGGTTCTGGGACTCTTGGCAAACTAGTGACCTCACCGTGACTCAGTCTCCTGATTTATAAAATGGGGGCTACATGTGCCCACTCACTGGGGTAATGCAGGGGGCACATATGCGCAGGTACCTGCTGCAGAGGCCATGCATAGAGCACACTGTGATTGCCACCCTCCCTACCTGACTGCAAGATTTCTACCCACTCCTGGACCCAGATCTGGGGTGGAAAGAGATCCCAGCCTGGGTGCTGTTATCCTGGGTGTACAATGTGACAGCTAAGTGACGTAGCCAGGCTGCCTCAGCTGAGAAGGAGACTTCAGTGAGAGACCATAGAATCCCATTTATATGTAGTGCATGTCTTTGTTACTTTTCTCTCGTTGCTGAGACAAAATACCCAGTGCCCAAAGTGAAGGAAGGAAAGGTTTATTTAGCTCACAATCTGTGGAGGTTTCAGTCCATACTCAGCTGGCCCCAAGGCAGGGCGGCTCATGGCACAGGGGCAACTGTTTACAGCAGCAGAAGACAGCAAAAGCAACAAGCAGAAAAGGGAAGGAGCATGGAGAGAAGACTTTCTGTCCCTTATGTTACATGTAGGTCACATCTACCCTAGGGTGGGTGTAACACTCACAACCATAATCCCAGCATTGGACCATGAATCAATCGCCAAATCTAAAAGCCTGCCCCCATGACTGCATGCGGCTTTGGGGGGACATCCTTACTCAAACCATGACAGTGCATAAACTTCAACCCCAGGTGCTCTGTTCAAACCTAGCATGGATAATTCTTGGTCACTTTGCAAGTTACAGAAACTTTTCACACCTTTTTTTTTCTCATCTGGGAAATGGGGTTCCAACTAAGTATCTGCCTTTGAGCATTCTTGCAGGTCCAAGTGAATTAATGTGCGCAGTTATTTAAACTGTGCTTGACAATTCTTAATTTTTCAGTAAGCTTGATTTAGAAGGGTTCAGGATATTCTTGGCAAAAGGAAATGACAAGAGAGAGAAAATGAGAAGGAAGAAGAGAGAAAGGGAGAGGTGGAGAGAGGTGAGAGGCGCTTTGCCTGCCACTCACTGAGGGGAAACAGGAGGGGCGGCTGGGCCCCGTCCCTTGTAGCTCCTGGTATCTGCAGCCACACAAGTGTGAGCCTCTTGCTGCACAGAGTGACTTTAGTCACATCCAGAGTCTGGAGGCCCCGGAGGAGTGGGGGAGTGGACAGAAAGATGTGTATCCTTGGCCACCCCCAGGTCCTCCCTGCGAGCCCAGGTCAGGCTGCAGAAATGCTGGGTAGAGCCAGGGGCACAGGTGGCCCCACCTTGGGGCTTCCAGAGCCTCCAGGCCAGGGTGAAGGAGGCTCCCCGAGGGCCCAGACCACTTGCCCTCAACAGGGTCCTGGGCTGGGACACAGCTGTGGGTCCAGCTGTGGCTTCACAGTGATCAGAAGTGCTGGTCACTTGGCACCTGGGGCATCATGGCAGGTTCAGGGTGGGCAGTTTCATCTCTGCCAATGGTTAACCTTTCCGGAAAGCGGACAGGCTGGCCCATGTCTTGATTTTTCCAGAGGAGCCAGAGTCAGCATTTTAACATGAAATCTCCTGACTCGGACCTTGGATCCCCCTTTTACGAAAACCACAGGAAGCCTGAACGCGACCCGCGGGTTCCTCCGGCCTGGCAGGCAGCGCTCGCCGTGAAGAGCGGACGATGACAGGGTGAACGTGCTGAGCAGCACGGCCAGGATTTTCCCAGGGCCCAGGTCATCTCTCCGGGTCACCCTGTGGTTTTCTTCATCCTGTGCTGCCTGGAAAACAGTCTCCTGGTCTCACAAAAGCGCTTTTCAGTTTTGCATGACTAACTGCCAGTCTTATTCCACTTCTAGTGGCAGAGGGAAGCGGCTAGGCGGCAGCTGTTTATCGAACTCCTCAAGCTGCCCGGACTCCAGGACAGCCGAGCGGAGGCCGAGTCGCCACCTCCTCCTGAGCCTAGAGAGCCGCGGGGCCGCGCGACCTCGAGCCCCTGAGGTTGGAGCAGATGCGGCCAAGCTCGTGTTTGTGTTTACTGCATCGATTACCGCAGAAGATGTGTGTCAGGAGACCTGTGCATGTGCTGGGAAAACCCGTCCCAGGCGTTTCTCAGGGGCTCCGATGGCAAGCGCAGCTCCCCGCGCCGGGCAGGGCTGCCGTGTGGGGAGAGGGGCTGGGTCAACCTCCGCGCCCCCGAGACAGACGCCCGTGCATCTTCCTTTGAGCCGCCGGGAGACAAAGGCATGTTAAGGCGTTTGAGGCTCTAAGCTGATTTCATCCTGAAGATGACTGTTTTCCCAAGATAGAGGAGAAATCGCTGGGGTCATCAGGGCAGCCTGGAGGGGCCCAAGGGAACGGTGACAGGAGTGGGGGCCACGTGGAGGGGTAGGAAGGGTTGCACCTCCCCATCGGCTCCCTGTTTTTAGAAACTTGACTTTTTTTTTTCCACTTGAACCCAAGGCCTTTGGGCTGAGTTACATCCTCAGCCAGGTTTTTATTTTCAGAGAAGGTCTTCCAAGTCACCAAGGCTGGGCTTAAATTTTCGATCCTACTGCCTCGGCCTCCTAAAGCGCAGGGATTACGGGTGAGCTGAAACGCCCTGCTCTAAAGTTAATTTTTCAATTCAGTTTCTGTGGAGTTTCTTGTACGCGGGGGAGAAGAGCTAGAGCACCCACGGATTTGGGGCTGATGCTGCACCCAAAGACATAGATACTTTGCTCTTTATCTTTTTGGAAGTGGGTGGTTTTATTGAGACAGGATTCACATATCATGTAATTTACTTATGTAAAATGTATAGTTTGTTAGTCTTTAATATATTCACAGATATGTGCAGTGTCACAATAGTCAATTTTAGGATATTTTTAGCACCTAAGAAAAAAGTTCTGGGTGTAGCAGCACAGCCCTCTAACCCCGCCACTAGGGAGGCTGAGGCAGGAAAATTGGTGGGAGTTCAAGGCCAGCCTGGGCTACATAGTGAGTTTGAGCCCAGCCAGAACTGCATAGTGAGGCTCTGTCTCAAAAAACAAAAAATTCTAAACTGGGTATGGTGATGCATCTTTATATCCTGTCAGTCTGGGAGACTAAGGCAGGACCATCTCAAATCTGAGCCCAGTATGTACGATTTAGTGGCTTAGTGGGACCCTGTGTCAAAACTAAAAAAAAAATTTAAAAGTTGTTGTTGGGTTGTGCATAGCTCAGTGCCGAGGTTCTGGGTTCAGTCCTCAGCTCAGAGAGAGAAAGAGAGAGAGACAGAGAAACTGAGAGACAGAGAGAGAGACAGACACCTGTCACCTTCATCTGTCCCCAACACCACCCACCACCAGCCCCAGATAATCACTCCATGCTTTTCTGTCTCCTGCCTGTCTTCTGTGGCACGGTGACATCTGGGGTGGTCGGGCTGGGGTGTGTGTCACAGAGGTGTGTCCCCCTCTCCTGTCCTGCGGCAGCGTCCCCGAGAAGCAGCTGCCACTACACAAACATCCATTCTCCTGACGCTGGCAAAATCTAGGTACCAAATCCCGTCTGTGGTTATGTCGTGCTCGTCCCACACGGATTTAATTCCTTTCCAGACAAAAACCCTTAAAAGCTGAGAAACAGGCAGCCGTCTGGATTCCAGATTTGCTTGGAGAAGCAGACGCTGCCGGCACGACTCGGCGGCGGGCGGTGGGCGGCTGCTTTGTGCGTAGCCCAAGCCCAGACCCGCTCCAGTGAGACCCGAGATTCTCCAGGAGGCTCTGAGCCCGGGTCCCCGCTTAGCAGCTTGGAGGCTGTCAGCACTTGCTTGGTTCAGCGGAGCCAGGATGAGAGCCCGGGCTGGTCCCCTGGCTATAGCGAAGCCTCAGGAACAGTGGACGCAGGTCAGCACCGGGCTCCGCGCTCACTTCTCCTTCTCCAGGCAAGATGCTCTGTATGTCAGAGACACCAGCCCCTCTGGCTCGCGGCTTCCCGGATAAGCAAAGGCACCATGAGGCACCCTGGCCGCGTGTCACAGACGCACAGGGGCGGCTGCCCGCGGCTCTTCAGAAAGTGTCTACTTCACAGAGCCTGCGATGGCAGCGCCGTGCGACTGGCCAGGAGTACCTGGCTCAGCCTGCTGACCGAGCTTTATAGTCCATGAAGCTGTGGGATTAATTCCACCCGCTCGGGGAGCAGACAAACCTCAGAAACATCAGAGAGAGGCTCCCGAGCTCCCCGGAACCAAGCGGCATTCCTGCCGGGAGTCCGTCTTCTCAGGACCTGCTGGTCTCGGGATCCCCGCAAACCCCAGGGCAGGCAGGCCGGGCGGGTGTGGTGATCCATGCTAAGGAGGACACAGAGGTGGGGCTGGGCTCGGGCCCCCACAGCAGCGAGGGCCTGGAATCCGCTACCTGCTGTTTTACTCCTTCACCAGGCGGCTTCTTACAGTTTTCTTTGACTAATGGTAAAATGAGTTTGCAGGACTGCAGCCCATACTAACTGGGGACAGGTTGGGTGGCAGGAAGGTGACCCTGAGCCTCACCGGAAACGCAGTCTGGGGTTGGAAGCTGGCTTCATTCATCTGGGCATCAACATGGGCACCGTGACCCTGCCCCAGCATGGTGGTCCCTCCTCCGCTTTGGCCGGTGCTGCAGGAGCAGTGTCGGTGTTCTCTGCTGCTCCCCTGCCCTGTTCCTCAGGGTGCTCCGTCCCTGGAGTCACAGAGAAGCCAGCAGGCAGGCGAGGCCGTCCTCACACAGGGAGAAAAGACAGACGAAGGTCACCGGCCTCCAAGACATCAAAGGCCACGAGGAGACCCCACTTCACAAGGCAACTGTGCGGTCAGGAAGATGGACACCATCTCGCTGGCAGCGATGACTCCAGAGACACTGAGGTCCCAGGAAAGCAGCTCTGCTTCTGGGCTGGGTCGCACCTGGGCCAAGAAAGGCTGGGGTTCCAGTCCCTTCCCGATGCCCTTCAACTCCCAAGCCCTTGTGTCTCCAGGTCACACATTCCACTGCCCGCTGGCATCTCAGACTCATTGGACCTCTAGGTGTTGCTGGAACTGCCTGTCTGTGTGTTAATCCCAGAAAATGGCACAAGCTGTCACCTGGTTGCTGAAGCCCAAGTTATGGTTTAGATCTCAATGTCCCCCAAAGGTCTCGTGTGTCTCAGAGGTGGGGCTTCTGGAAGGTGACTGGGTCACGGGGATGGTATACTGTGCATAGATTAATTAATCCACCTATGAGTTCAGAGCCAAGTGTGCTGCTAGGAGGTGGGGCCTGGTCAGGAGAGGTGGGTCACTAGGACATGACGAGGAAGGGTGTATGCTTCTCCCCAGCTCTTCCCTGTCTCACTGTTGCCTGGTTGCCATGACATGAACAGTTTTCCTCCTCCGCATCCTTCCACTATGATGTTTTTGGCTTGGAACAAGATCACCATGGTCTGAACCTCCTGAACCATGAGCTAGATGAAACCTCTCCTCCTCAGGATGTGGGTTGTCACAGCAAAGGGAAAGTCATGCTCGCCTTAATTCATATGCCCCTCAGACATCCACCAATCCTGCTTCCCCAGGGCAATGCCAGCCCGGCCACTCTTCTGCATTCCCTCCCAAGCCCTGCAGACCCAGACTCCCTGACCTGCAGAAAGCACCTCTGGAACCACACACATATGAGTCCCTTACGCTGTACCATCTGTCACTCTCAGGAAGCATCTTTCCTCCTTCTTTTATTAACCTGCTGTCCACCTGGCTACACTGAGGCGAGCTCCAGGAGGGTAGGGCAGTGGTGTGACACACAACGAGCCAGGGCTGAGCACAGCAGGGGCCGTGCAAGCTTAACTGGCTGGCTCATGTCCCTTGTCTTCCCTCAGGTAACCCAAGTCCAGTCAAGTGTTCCTGAACCCACAATGGAGTCCCCCTTTCATCAACTTCTGTTTTACACAGGTGGTCTGCACGCCGGTCACACTCTCCTGACACCATGCTCCATGCTGGAAGCCAACAGGTGGGTCCTCAGAGGTGGCTCCAGGTCTCCACACCTCCTCCTCAGGGGCCGGAAGCCTGGTCTCACCCACAGAGCTGCAGGGAACAAGTTGTCGCTTGTGTATGCTGCTGGACGGTGTCTGGCTCGGCCCGAGGGCGTGGGCTGCTGCCTCCCTCAGTGGGCTGCCCATCATCGCTTCGCTTCGCTCACTCACTCACTCACTCACTCAGCTAGTTAGTTAGCCAACCTGTGCTTTGGCAGGAACGTGGCCCCGTGTGCAGCAGGAACGCACCTGCTGCTGATTAGTCCAGCCAGCTGGGGCACCGAGGTGATGAGTCCCGGGTCCAGGGTTCGGCCTCTGCCGGCTGCAGGTTTACAGCCGTGGAGCAGCCGAGATGCTGCCCGCCACTTCATACCCACGGACGCATATGAGCCGAACCATCCTGTGTCCCCGCGGTCCTGGCACCTCAGAGGTGAGTGAGAGCCCGACTCCAAACCCAGAAAGAGAAACTGAGGCTGCACAGAGGTGAGGTGCAATGCTGGTCCCCGAGACCGGCTTGGAAGGCAGCCACGCCAAGACTCGCGGGGCGCGGGCCCCAGGCGCTGTCACTTCTTACGTCTCTGCAGATGACTCCAAGCCCTGGGCTGCTCAGTATCAGCCGCAGTGACCCGGGAGAGTAGGCGATGCCAGTGCCTGGCTCATGTCCTGACTCTGGGTCAGTCGGCGCTGGGGGTCCCGATACCGAGGAGAGTGCAACTGAATTGTGTCACTGGCCTGGTCAATACCTCCGCACACACAAATGCAGCCCTGATGGATCCATCCACCCAGACGGCCGCCTGGCAAAGCTGCTGGGCCGAGGCTCACTGATCCACGAGCAAGGAAAGCCCAGGCGTGCGACGGCACCTCAGGTAAGTCCAGGAGCCCGGGAGCCCAGGAGTGGCACCGAGAGCCCAGTCCTGGCAGGACAGACTGCGCTGGTGCAGAGAGGAGACAGGACGCCAGGAGATGGGCGGCGTGGCCTCACGGTGCGGCTCCTCCTCCCCGATGCCACCCAAACGCCATCACCTCGCGGGCCTCCTCTGACCGCCCAGCTGCTACCGCTCACCCCAGGCTCCCAGCCACCTCCCCAGCCGTTCGCCACCAGAGCCGCCTTTTCCGTGTTCACAGCGCTCGGAAACAGCTGGAAATGAGCTCATGTGGCTCTTTTCCAAGTTGTGTCTCCTGTTCCAGCTCCACAAGGGGTGATCAGGATATACGGTGAAGGCTCAACCATACAGCGACTTATTGCGGAGGGCCAACACTGTGAATCCATTCGGGACATCAAAGCAGCCACGAGAGTGCCGCCGAAGACACCTGGGGAAGAGGGCCCCAGCGCTGCTGCAGAGAGGGGCCAGACGATGCAGGCAGCGCCGTCAAGGCAGGAGGAACTATTTTAAGGGGGACTCATGGCAACGCATCTTCTGCTGGGATACATTTTTTAAAGAAATGTAAACAGTCATAATCTCCTGGTCGCACATCACAGATGTAAGCAGGTGGCTGCCTGCGGGCTGCATGGTACAGTTCAGTGCAGGTTCTTCCCAGCTCCCGTGTGGAAGGATGGATGGAAGGATGGATGGATGGATGGATGGATGGATGGACGCTGCCACAGCTTTTAGAAAAAGGTTATTTCCCTTCCCTGAGTTACTCTGATATGCAAAAGCCCCAATTCATCATTTATTTTTTAAAGATTCTGTGCCACTGTAAGTAGCTTTGGAAGTTCTTGTATCCTACCTCACACAGGACATGTTTTTATTGAAGGCAAGTTTCAGTCTATGAAATATGCTCCCTGGTACACTGGAGCAACTCCAGAATTAACATGATGAAAAATGGAAATGTAAAGCAGGAGGGCAGACTGCAATCAGAAATTGATATTATTAATTTTTTTAGGAATGAGCGTCTGTTTCCTAGGTCAGCAAAGTTGAATAAGAACAGGAAAATATAAATTCAAAGGATTGCAACTTGGCCAACCTTTCAGAGTGAAAGCAAAACAGGAAGAAAATTATATGTAAGAACTGTATGCGAGAGTGTATCATGACTGTCCAACCAAATCTTTTAATGAGGACAAGAAAGATGACTTGGCTTCCTGCCCACTGAATCTGACATCTGCATAAACACGGGCTTTGAAATGTAAATTCTTCTTGATTGGTGGCAAAATATGTGTGACTTTAGGACTTGGGTCGTTTAGGAAAATTCCTAAGAATCACTGGGGCGGTGGAGCAGTGGCCCAATGGTCACGCCAGCACTCCATGAGGTCCCATTCCCCAGCACAGGAACAAAAAAGCTGCAGAAATAGACAAGAAACGGACTCCGTAGCTGCTTTACTGCAGGGTAGGGAAGATGCAGAGAATGGGCATTAGAAGAAGAGGATTAGCTGGCAGGATCTGCCGCTGGCCATGTGTAAATTACAGATGCCTGGAGATGCCCGAGTCGCTACGCTGCAGAGACCCGTGTGGAATAACATTCTCGGAAACAGCAAGGGGAGAGGGATTCAAACCCCTTTCAGCATGGGCCCTGCAGCGACTGCTGATCGCTCACCCCTCCAGACTGCTCCGGAGAATTTATGTTAATGCCCACTCAGTGCCCTCAAGAAAATAGATCTGCTCTTAGCTTTGGCTTTCAAAGCGTGCACCTCCAAAAGCTACATGTCTCCGACGCCTGATTTCTAACCCTAACCTGCAGGCTTGTTCCCACCTGCCCTGAACACAAAACCAGAATTTCCTCCCCTGCCTCTTTTCTGAGATGAAGAGCATTTCATAACATTTCCTGTTGTATCTGAATCTCCTTAAAATATCCCAGGCACACAAAAATCACAGCTCCAGAAAGCATGCCAATAGTAATGACTTCTGTATGTTAATTGCATAGGATTTTAATCACCGATAGAAATATAAGTGCTATTATTGTGGAGGGCGTAGTGATTTTATTCACAATGGTGATTCATTATCTTAAATGCATTTTGATAAGTTAAGTCCATATAAAAAGGACTCTGCCACTCATATGCAATTGTCAAAGCCCATTAAACACGTGTGCTGATTAGCTGGCCAGACTCTCATTAGATGTACATTAACTGTGCTTAAGCCATCCTGGAGACAATGCATTGAGAGTGTCACTGTGAGCTGCACTGTGTGACTTTAATAAAAACTCTGGTCAAATTAGAACTTGGATTTATGGCACTGTCATTCCATCTCGGAGAAGAGATCAGAGCGCTGATTTCTTTTTTTTCTTCCCAAAGAGCTAAGACTGCCACGTCACATGCATCATCACCTCCCCGCTTGGGTTCATTTACGTGCACTAAATGCGGCCACTTCCGGGACACACTCCACCGGCTCCATGAGATGTGTTACACTTACACAGCTGTGCGCGACTCAGGTTCGGAACACTCTCCCTTCCCTCCCGCCTGCGTCCCTCCTCATCTGTCTCTATCGGCAGTTCTTACTCCAGAGACGACTCACGATTCTTCATTTTCGGAAAATTTCATCTATCTGTGATCGCACAATATATAATGCCTAATTTCTTTCACTTAGCATGACGGTTTTGAGGTTGATCTTTCTTGTCAGATCCTTTTTAAATTGTTGAGTAATATTCCCCTGTGTACACAAACTGTACTTTGATTATTCTGCTACCTAACACGCATTTGGGCTGCCTCAATTTGGCTATTTGACATAACTCTAATTTGAATATTTATCTGTGTATCTGTGTGGACATATGTTGTGATTTCCTTTGGCTTACAGAGAACCTTACAAAAAATGTTTAAAGTTCAACAGCTGTTCAGTAACAGGACGCCTCTGGTTTTATTCTTTTCGTTCAGGACTGCTTTAGTTTGGGGGGGTCTTTTGTTTTTTCACCAAAGTTTTTAGGATTATTTTAAATATTTTTTTTTTTTGGAAAATAACGATTGCATCAAATCTACAGATTTTTCTGGGCAGGTGGACATCGCATTCACTTCCCCGCACTGGTCAGCACAGGCCGGCTTCCCATTCGCGTGTGTCTCCTTCAATCTTCCAGCGATGTATGGGTCGCACTGCGTGGGGTTTTCGCTTGCTTCCTTGAGTTTGTTTTTGAGGCTACTGTGAAGAGGAAGGCTTCTCCCCTAACTTTCCCAGGTTTCACGCTGATGGGTGGAAACGCGACTGAGTTTTGTATGTCGTCTCGCCTCCTACGTCACTTCTGGATTCATCCGCTCTAGCCGTTTTCTGCGGGATGTGCAGGGTGTTTACACACGCGGTGTTGCCATCTGCAAACAGAAGTAACTTCACTTGTTCCTTCCTGACTTCGGCGCGGTTTCACCCCTCTCCTGTCACGCTCTGGCTGGGACTTCCGGCGTAGGAGGAGGAGCAGCCATGAAACGAGAGCGCTGCCTCGTTCCTCCCTTGGAGGAAAAGTTTTGCTTTTCACCACGGAGAAGGACTCTGGTTCGGGTAACAGGACGCTCCTATTAGAAATGCAAAGTATATCCTTACTCTATAAATATGTGGTACGATATACGCTGTGTACTTACAATATTGCACGTATGTAACGAAACCGCTCAGTGTAGAGCACAGTTCAGTGCATGCATGTGCCAGCATGACTATCGCCAGAACAATCATCGTAATGAACATAACCCTTCACTTCACATTTCCTCGGGGCCTTTGCAGTTCTAGCTCCCTGCCTTTCCCTGCTGTCGCCTTAGTTAGTCTGAACTGTCTAGTGTTTCTTTTTCCCTTTGATTTTGGTTTGTTTTGTTTTTGTCTTTTTCGGGGGTAGGGTTTCACTATGCAGTTCAGGTGAGCCTCAAACTGGCAGAGACCCTCCTGCCTCAGCATCCTGAGTGCTGAGATTAGAGGCACGTACCATCATGCCTGGCTGAATGGCCTAGGTTTTTATCTAGATAGAATGATTTAGTGTGTGCTGTTTGCCAATCAGATAATCATGTTGGGATTTTCCATGTTGTTCTGCTGCCAATACCGGGTCCCTTTTCGTTTCTCAGTAGTATTCCCCTTGGTGAACCAATCTTGCACCCCTGGGATGAATCCCACTGGATCATGATCAATCACCTTTTTAAAGGGCTGTTGGATTTGACTTCCTAGTATTTGATTGAGGATTTCTGCATCCATCTATTATGGAACTCTCTCACTAAAAAAGCTTTCCTGCAAATAATGCCAGGTCTTGTGACTAGAAAGGAATTCTAAAATGGTTTGTGTCAGCTATATTGTATTATGGATTTTTTTTTACACAGAAATATGACTCATGAGGTCAGAGATTGCATGGTTAGCTAATTCTGCACGTCCTCAGGTGCCAAGGAACCTTGCTTCTTAATCTTTGCTCTCTCTGGTACCCACCCATCTGCATGGGCACAATGTGTCTGCAGAGGTGCCAGCACATCTTCACAGAACCAGAAACCAATCCCCACAAATGCTGGAAATGCCAGGGCTCTCCCTCATCAACCCCGTGCTTTGTAGAGAGTTATCCTGCAACGAAGACATCTTCACCCCCCGGCCGTGCCTGGGCCCAGAGCTGCCTGTCCACTGGAACACAGGTCATATAACCTTGCGAAAAGCGTTCTTCTGTGTAAACACAATTTACACAAGAACATACATCTCCTGTGTTTTCCTGCCCTGGAAGGAAGGCAACCCCAAAGGTCTGCACAGCCACACGAGTGCCCGGGCCTTTCCCACAAGGTCTTGAAATTCCCCTTCAGGTCACCTGAGCAGAAGGCACAGTGTGTCCAGCCCCACAGCTGTGACCTCCCCCATGCAGGTCTATCACCACTGACTCGGACCATGAGCTCCACACGCAGAGGCGCACCATTGCCTGGGGGAGATTCGAACCGACATCTCTGCCTGCTCCCCCCAGAGTGCACTGGGTAAAGAAATCAGCATCTGGGGTTGGCGTCAGGACTTCTGGGTGACGGGAAGGTACGGCCAGGCTCAGGAAGCTGGGTTTGGACCTGGGAAGCGCCTGGGCCTCCACCGCAGCTGGATGCTGGGGTCACCGGGGACCCCTCTTCCGTCTGCAGATTTGGGTCCCACTGTTGTGGGTGTATAGTGAGCTCTGGGGTCTCCACAGCTGTCCAGGAGACCATGACACAGAGCCAAGCTCAATGACACCTGTGTCGGGGCCCCAGTGTGTCCCCCAAAAGACACATTTGAGTTGAGTCCCCGGCACATGTAAACGAGGATATTCACAGAGGTGATGGAGTTATAATCCAAATCCACTGAGCAGTGTCCTGCTAAAGAGATGGCGGCGTGGGGACAGGACCCAAGAGAAGGCCCAAGGACCGCGGGGCAGAGGGTGGAGTCGTGCATCTGAGCCTCGGATGGAAAATCTCAACCTGATTATGCTGTGTCTTCACACAGGACATTCTAAACCGTTCTATGTAAATAGAAACCTAGGCGAGTCAGCCAGGCATGATGGTGCGTGTGCCTATGATCTCAGCACTCAGGACACTGAGGCAGGAGGGTCTCTGCTAACCCAGAGGATGGCTACACACCCAGAGGTGAGGAGGACGCCCCTGGGGCTCCGGAGCCTGTGAACTGTGAGCAGACGGTGACCCCAGACGCAGGCAGCCGGGGCTCGGAACCCACCCTGAGCCTGGGCCCAGACCCACCTGTCCGTCCCTCCTGGTCTCTGAACCGAAGCGGCTTTGCCCCGGGCAGCAGCAGGGAGGAGAGGGCTGCCGTGGGTGGTCAGGGATGCGTGTCCCAGGCCGAGTAGCCTGAGAGGACTGAGCCGGCACTAGGGATAAAAGGGGAATCAGGCTGACTGGAACGCTGGCAAAACGCGTGTAAACAGATGGGCACAGCCCTGGCTGGGGGTCTCCAGCCCCGTGGGAGCCTCACGCGGCCTGGGTCTCTTCAGCTTTTCGCGCGCATGTGTGTGTGTGTGTGTGTGTGTGTGTGTGTGTGTGTGACTTAAAACCCTCCAGAGCTTTACCGTTTTGAACAGCAGAGCCACCTCTGTCGTTACCGCTGTGCATATGTTTCCCCCCGACCGGACCCTTCTGCAGTGAGGCCGGTTCCTTCGCCTCGGCAGCTGACGCCCTGTTGCAAAGGTGGAGGAGCCCAGGATGTGCCCCCTGAGGCGACCCCGGCACCCACTCTTGTCCCTGTCAAGGTTACCTTGGGGAAAGTCATCACCTTCTGCTTCCCCACGTCCATCACAAGCCTCGCCAGGGGTCACTGTCTCCTTCCTTTCCCCGTCCCTCTGTCATTTGTCCCGGCCGTGGCCCAGACTGCCGGAGCCCACCTTCCTGCACACCTGGCTCGACCCACGCACGGCCTCATCCCTGCTGCCCTTTCTCCCGTGACAGCGTCTCCCAACCCCTACCCTCTTCCCTCCAAGGAAACCAGCTTGCAGAGCCCTGAGAGCCTGGGAATTCTTCCACAATGCTCGCAGCAGCTCAGGCCTTCCTGTGCTCCCAAGGCACGTGGTACAGTGCTGCTCTGTGTCCTATGTGCCTGGCTTCATGGTCTGGAGCCTGGGTTTTTCTTCTTTGGTGTGTGCTTCCTCCAACCCCAGTGCCTTTGCACACACTGTTTCCACCACAGGACCACCAGATTTCAGACTGAGCATGGCTTCCTTGGAGAAAGCCCTCCCACTACCCTTAGGAGGCCTGGTCTCTGCTGCAGCTCTGTGCCATGCGTCCCCTGCAGGGTGCTTGCCAGAGAGAACATTTTGTATTTGTTTGTGCAATCACTAGATAAAATCTAACTTCCTCATTTTTATCCAACTCCTAACAAAGTGCTGGGAAAAGAACAGATAGAAGTATTTAGTCAGAAGTATTTCCTGTGGGGATGGCTCCTGCCGGATGCCCAGACCTACAAGACGGGTGCCCCAAGGAGGTGCCACCCTGATTAGACAGAAGAAAACATGCATCCAGCCCTACAACCTCACTGCTCCCAAGGTGCTGGCACACGTTCCTTGATGACCACCCACGGTCCTGGACACCTGGCCACGTTGCACTGGGTGATGTCCATCCCATCCCCAAAGGTCCCGCAGGGACACGGGAGTCCATGCATCAAGACACCCTTCCTAAAATGACCCGTAGTAGATGTCAGGAGAATGAGGTCCCCAGCTTCTCTCACCGGCTGGGTCTACAGTTCAGCCTCCTCCTTCTGTCTGACAAAGTTACTTTTCACCTAAATAGAAGACTAGCGCTCCAGAGCATTTCATTTTGGGTTAAATATTTACGCACCCAGTGTGGAGGGGGCATGTGTGTGGGTGGGAAGCTCTCGGCCCAGACCAGGTTACTCTGTCCCCTCACATTTTTTCCTTATTGGTTTGATGGTTAAACATCCACACTCACTTTCTTTTGGTTGGGATTTGTTTAGGAGGTCGTTTTCCAAGCTTGTATTTTTAATCTTTCCATATCCTTATATTTCAGCATTTTCCCCTGACAACTTGGGTCTTTTGACTATAGAACTTAATCATTTTCCCCCGATGGTCAAACTTGCATATTTAAATTCATTTCTTTGGTGCTTTGTGTGTTTTTATTATTTTTCTGTGCCCAGGTTTGTAAAGCCTACTTCGTTTCCTTTTTGGTGCTCTTTGTTGGTTGAAAAATTTCTTCATTCTTTCAACTTTTCTTTCTCTTTTGTTTTTAGAAGTTACACCCTCTTTCTTCCGATTTTCAATAATTGTCCTAGGGATTTTCTTTTTAATGAGGTTCACTGATTGGTCTCTAATCATTTAATTTATATTGACTCATTATAAAATTCTAAGATCTAAGAACATGAAAACAAATAAGACCCCCTGCTCAAAGACTAGGATCCTGTAGTCTGGAGGAGAAGCGGTATTTCTGTCTCAGTTACTTTTCTCTCCTTGTTGAAACAAAATATCTGCTGCCCAAAATTAAGGAAGGAGATGTTTAGTTAGCTCACAGTTTGTGGAGGTTTCAGTCCCTAATCAGCTGCTCCCAGGCAAGGTTCAAGGTGCAAGATGACAGCAAAGCAGCAAGAGCCAATCTGGGGGGTGGGGCCAGGCCTCTCTCCCTCCCTCCTTCATATTTTAAGCAGGCCAGCGGCCCCACCCTCTTCATGACCTCCTGCTGCTCGAGAGGAGGATGTTTACAAAGTGAGGACCCTGGCTTCCTGCCCAGTGGCTTCAACTCCCAAACTTCTCAAGTGGACACAATGTATCACCCACTCTCATTTCTGACCCAGGTCTGTCAGCACCACCGGGAGCCTGAACCCAGGCTGGTCCTGGAAGACAGGGCTCACCCTGCCCACCTCTGCTGAGGCAGGGCCCACACAGAGCTTCACAGTTCTGTTCAAAGCAGTGGCTGTAGTTAGTGCTGTGCTCCAACAGGGCCATGTGAAGCAACCACTTGTGCATGCACACTCATACAGACACACACAGTGTGTACACACCCAGGCGCACACATGCAAGCGCACACTCATACATGCATGTCTGCACGACGCACACACACACTGTCACCTGCACACACGCGTGCGCACACACATGTATATGTTCCTGCTCCCTCAGATCACAGCGCATTAAGTGTAGGACACCTGTCTTCGCAGGTGCCATGTAAGCAAATGGCCCCTCTGTTGTGATCACTGTATCGCAATTGTCCAGGACGCAGGACGTCTCAGTCCACGTTACACTGGGTCCTTCCTTCTACAGGGAGCCTCGACGCAGTCGGCACCTTTCCCGCGCTGAGCATAGCAGCTGTAGGCCAGACGGGGTTCCACCCACCCGTGACGCTGCACATCCGGTGGCACTGGCACAAAAGCGTGTACACGTTAGGGACTTGGGGGACGGATGCCCGCTTCACCCAGGGTCGTGCTGGGGGCACGCATGCGGCCACCCAACAAATATGTTTTTGCAAAGCAGATCAGAACCACTGCGGAGTTTGGCCACTGGCTTATTTCTCCGCCAGCACAGGGCTTCTGCCGCAGTTAGTACACGGGCTCACTGCTATCACCTGGCAAGACGTGACTTCAGCTCTTGTGAAGGTGAGTTTAACACAAAGTACATTAGACTCTTTAATGGGATTTCTTTAGCATGCATGAGAAATATAAAATGTCAATATTAAGTGGTAAACTATTCTTGATTAATTTTTTATGGGTGTAGCTGGCCACCCATTCACTCCGCCTCAGTTAATGCCACAGCTCAGAATTTTAATTAACTCTTCAAACGGCCTCACTTTGATTGACTTTGTTTCCTTGAGTAAATGAAGTGGGCGCCCTGGCTGCCCCCCCCAGGTCCCGGGGAAGCGTGCAGGAAGTCACTGCCCAAGGCCTGGCACGGCGGCGACGCAGCCGAGGAAGAGGCAGAGTACGGCTGGGAAGGGGAGGACATGGGCCAAGTGGAGGCCATGGGGACACGGCCGTGCACCCCGAACGCGCGTCACGGGACAGAGGCTGCGCTCGGTCACGCTGCAGAAAGGAATAAAGGGCAGCAGGTGGACCAGTGGGAGCGGAGCGCAGAGGTGGATGAGGTGACTCTGCCAGAAAGCCCAACGTGGAGGGGCAACTTCACTGCCACCCCTCAGGCCCAGTGTCACGTCGTGCTGCACTGAGGGGACACCCCTGCTGTCCCACTGGACCTCAGAAGTCGGAAGCTGCGCTCCAAATGGCTGCCATCGCCCACGGTGCACGACTGGGCTGTACCGCCCCTTGGTGAGTCGGGAGTCCCCGGGCTGGGCAGGAGATCAGTCCGCTTTAACATGGCCCGTTCAGGGAAGACGCAGGTTCCGAAAAGTTGATCACAACAAGCTGTTGTCGGAGAGGGGAGTCCTTCATTGCACCCGAGCCCTGCGATAGGTCTGCAGCCACTGTCACAGCTCTGTGCTGAGCACTGTCACCCCCTGCCCCTACTGGGCCCCACCTGGCCACCCCCACCTCTGGACGGCCACTGACACTTTTCCACCCCCTGCCCCTGCTGGGCCCCTCCTGTCCACCCCCACCTCTGGACGGCCACTGACACTTTTCCATCCCCTGCCCCTGCTGGGCCCCTCCTGTCCACCCCCACCTCTGGACGGCCACTGACACTTCCTCATCCCCCTGGTTTTACCTTGTGTATTTGATTTTTTTCCAGATGTTTGCCGATTAACCAATGGCTCCCCTTCCTGCTTGGTGAGGCTGTGACAGGGCAGGTAGCAGGTGGGGGCTCCCCACATGGCCGCGGCTGAGCAGGAAGTGGGGGGCAGGGAGATGCAGCAGAAGGCCGATGCTGGGTTTCCAGCCAGATCCGCCCTGGAACGCGTCCCCCAGGCAGCCTCGTGTGTCCCTAAGCCATGAAGAGCCAGTGGCCCTTACACATGGAGGCAGTTCACGTGACAGTCTCAGGGTGCCTTTACTGGGACACCGTGGAAGCTGCTGCCCCTGGTGTCCTCGGAGCTTGGTGGCATCTGTCAGAGTGGAAGGACCCACGTCTCCTGGTCAGTCCTTGCAGCCTGCAGGTCCCCTCCCGAGTGTCCGAGGCTCTGCAGTGCTCAGACACCGGTCACAGGGAAGTGACCTCCCCAGAGCAGGACCCGTCTGTCTCCTCCTCCTCCCACTCACATCCCAGGTGCTTCAGAGCACAGCAGGTGACGGAGAGGGCAGGGAAGGAGGAAGCGGAAGCCAGAGCAGCAGGCATGAGAGGAGAAGGCAGAATGGGGCAGCAGCACAGCAAGGAGGAGAAGGATACGGCGACATTTGCTTCCAGGTGGAAGAAGCCTAAGTGGGTGCAAAAATAGAAATTTGAGCTCCGGGAGGCTGAAACAGGAGGATCACAAGTTTGAGACCAGAAAGAAAGGGCTGTTGCTATATCACAGAGCAAAGACCCTGGGGGAGAGAAAGGGGGGAGGGGAGGGGGAGGGGGAAGAGAGAGAGAGAGGCCACATGGCTCCCACACGAGTCGCACCGTGCTGGTGACGGGGCGTCCCAAGCCATGTGACACCATCGCCTCATATTTTCTCAGCTCCACTCACTGTTGACTGGCACTGAGGACCTTTCCAAGGTCCGAAATAAATCATCTTTAGCCAAGTTCCGTGCTCTTTAAGCCGTACGGAAGGTGAGGAGGCCGCGAGCTAGACATGGCTTTCCTTGCTGTCGCTTCCTCTCTAATGGAAAAGGTGCATCAGGGGCCTTCTCTGTAGCTCGTTGTGTTTTCTCTAAAAACATCTACTAGGAAATTGCTAAGGCGAAAACCTGGAAAATCCTGGAGGAGAGTTCAAATTGCCATCAGTCTGTATCTCTCTGACGCGCGCGGTGTGGGGGCCGGGCCGTCACCACTTCCCCGTGTCACCGCAGGCTGTTGGTAGGTGTCAGCATCGATCTGAAAATGATGACGAGTCCTGGAGCCCCCAGCCCTGCTCCCTCCTCCCGCGGCATCCGGTGCCCTTGGGGAAGATGATTAGCGGAGCTCACGCTGTCCACCCTGCATTTCGCAATAGACGACGTCCTCTGGCACTGAGCTGGCCACACCAGCCCCGGACTCCACTGCTTTCTCTCCTGCGGTGTTGTTCCATGGCTCGTCCTGTGTCTTCACCAAGACAGGAAAGGAAATTCAACGGGAATCATCCCGACGAGGTCCCCAGGCCAAGGAACGCGGGCAGACACAGGGGAAGGAGCTGCTCTCCAGTGCCCAGGACGAGCCTGCCTCCCGCGCTGCTGTCGCCTCTCCCCTGGGGCGGCCCCTTCTGTCCTGACACCTGATGTCCCTCAGCGGGTCACTGGTGCGGAGGCGGCAGACACTGCCCCATACCCTGACTCCAGCCTGAGGTTGGAACGGCTGGTCTTAAGGAGCAGTTGTTAATGACAAAATTCAAAAACCGAAAACACTCAGGAGCCCCAAAGCCCAAGCCCCAAGGCAGCTCCTTAACCCATCACCGGATCGCGCCCTGGGAAACCCGACGCGCCTTATACCGAGAGGCGGGTTTGCAGCCAGGCTGCCGCCGAACACTGCCGGTGACCGTCTGCCCAGCGCTTTGGAGGAAGACGGGGCAAAGGGCTGTCACGGGAAACCCAGCCGTCGCCTCATCCTGAGCACCTCTGACCTGTTCTGAGATTAAGGACGGTTGCTGCGGAATCTGTATTCATTGAAATGTTTGCTGAAAGAAATCGCATTTTTCCTGTTAAGCTTGAACCTGCGTCAGAGGGCATTAGGCGCCCGGCTTGGTGAGAATGAACTTGGCCCAACACTACCCCACCATCCCACACCAATCAGCTCCCCTTCCTGAAAGGGCTCCACGGGGCCCCTTGGGACCACAGGGCAGGACGTCCTCCCTGCAAAACCTACGTGAAAAATCAAATCAAATCAGAGAACTCTGGTGAGTTAACTTGAAAGTCCAGAGTAGAACCTCATGGTACCATAGCATAAAAATCAGCAAAGCTGCTGCCCGAGAACCAGTGCTTCACAGGTGCCACCCCGCCAGGCTCCTGGAAGCTGGCCAGCTCGGGCCGGATCCCTTTCTATTCGAATGCTTGTTTCTAAAGTGACTTTCCCAGCCCCTCTGGTCCCACAAGGCTGGAGCTAATTGCCTTGCCTGACAGCTCCCTATAAAGACCCCCGGTCCCGGCCCCCACAGCCACCTGGTCTGTGTGAGCGAAGCCACGCCCTTATTGTGCAGGAGGGGTGGGAGCACACGTGGTGGGGGACGAAGGAGAATGTCCGTCCTGGTGACGGCTGCCCACAGCTGGGCCTCGGCTTGGTCCTCACTGCCCAGTATCCGGTGGCTGCCCAAGCTGCCCTGTAGCTTTGTCCTTCACCCCTCCTGGACAGGAGCCCCTGGCTTTCCCTGCTGGTTGGCTTGGGTGGCCCCTTGCAGGATGCAGTAGGGGTCTCCCCCACCCCGGCTTCCTGCTGGCTTCAGCCAGTGGGAAGAGATCCAGTCTGCTGGGGAGAGCGTGGATGGGGTGTAAGCATGGGCTGACCCCGCTTTCTGAGGGTTCTGAGAGCTCCACTGGGGCCCCTGCAGCATCTCCACACAGTCTGCACCTCCTGGCTCCCCTCGGCCTGCTGTCCATGCCTGTTCCAACTCAAGAGAGCCCTCTGTCCTCTGCCGTGCCCTCTGGTCCCCTCTCCATTCCCCAGATAGGGTTCCGGGGGAGTCACTGCTTCTTGGCATCTTCTCCATTGCCCGCCCCCAGGTTGGTGTCCCAGTACTGCCATCACCCCACAGCTCACAGGCAGGACCAGGCAGTGCCCAGCACCTGGGTGGGGGGAGACCAGCAGCTGTCAGGACCTCTGCGGTGACCAGCTGTTGGTTAAATCAGCCTTGTGACAGTAAAGGTGTGAGACAGGCCAGCTGTGTTCTGGACCCCTGGAAGTTGGACCCAGAAGTCCCGGGTTTAGGTCACTGTGGAAAGGACTCCTGCAGTCCTGCCCATGGCGTTCCCTTCGGCAGGGTCCAGTGGCTCTTGCAGCAGCAGGAGTCCCCTTGTCCCACCCTCTCCCAGCCGTCGAGGGCCTGGCCTTGTGCACGGAGCAGAGCAGGGTCACAGTGTGAGGGCTCCAGGCTGGTCCACTCGCTGGGCACCGTGTGAGCGACTCATGCTGACAGTGCTGCCACATCGCCCAGGGGCACCCTCCAGGCGCACAGCCAGGCGGTGCCCAGCACGGGGAGGGGCCCTGCCCTCCCCCACAGCAGCACAGCCCAGCCGGCCAGGGTCTGGTTTCTTATGCAGCCGTGCCAGGCACTAAACTCTTCCCACTCCAGGGACTTTATGTTGGCCAGTGTGGGGCTTGGGGACCCAAGCCAGCCCCGAGGTCCCCCAGGGATTCCAGGGCCCCAGCTTTTGCATAGACAGGCGTGCATGGCTCTGGGAGCTCCTGCAGAGGGGCCCTGAGCACCCGCAGAGAGCAGTGGAGAACGGGGGGCTCCCATGCAGACCTCGGTCACTGCAGGAGGGAGGAGTCCAAGGGCTCCCGCTGCCCACAGGGACCCCATGGGTGCATTGGTCTACACTTCAGCCCTGAAAGCACATTCTGGTTTGCTTCCTTTGGAAGACTGAACCAGACAGGGGACTCTCTCCTAACCCTGTCCTCCGCACACTTCCCAGCTTCCCTTGCTGCTGGGTGTGGCCATGTGACCAAGAATGGAGGATGATAGGGTAGAATCCACCGCTCCAGGGCCTGAACCTTTGGAAGAATAAGTGTATCCACTTCCTGGTGATTTTCCACTTCTGCTGGGTGGATCCTGGACCCATCTGGACAGCAATGAGGTATCAGGGGATGGCAGGGCCACGGGGTGGAAGGTACTGGGTGCCTAAATCGCCACGTGAAGGGGACGAGGCTCCTTGGTACCCGGAGAGCTCGCCTCAGACTCTGTGAGGCAGAAATAAACTACCTGGCTGGGCTGCTTTGTTAGAGCGGTTATCGGAACTAACGCAATATACTCAAGTCACGGATGCAGACACTGTGTGTTCATCTGGACCTGTAGGGTAAAGAAGCATCTGGCTTTTCTGTTTCAAATTCACAAAACCTTAGAAACTTAAAGAATTGTTTATTTTAAAAAGGAGGAGGAGGAGGAGTCAGGACATGGACTTGTGACCTCAGCCGGAGGAGAACGGAAAGGGACCAGTGTCTTGCCCGGAGCAGAGGCGGTGAGGGAGGAGCAGGGTCCCCAGGAAGGATGAAGAGAAGGCGATTCTGTCCTGCAGGTCTCTGGTGGCACCAAGCACGGATCCCATCACAGGAAGAGACCCAGGTCCCCGCATTGCCACTCTGAGTCCTAGCAACCAAGAGGGCAGGAGGCCGAGTGTCCCTCCCCAGCGGGAGCACCATAGGCTCATTCCCCTGACCTTCTCCCTGCCCCCAGCAGCTGGCACAGGGAGACTGAGCATCAAAAATAGGGTCTTGAAAGAGTAATTCAGGTGAGTTACAGAAAAACAAAGGAATAAATATTCCGAGGTCACCTGTGCCTGTCAGCTGAGGTCTCCACTTGCTCCAGCCAGGCTTTGGGTGCACTGGGTGAAAGGGAAACCTCAGGTCTTCTGGCCAGTGTGGCCTAGCAGGGTCCCGCATGGCCAGGAAGACGTGTCAGGGGTGCAGGTCCGGCTGCACCAAGCCCGGGGCTGACATTCCGGCTCTCTGCTTGGGGATGGAGAGGGACTCCTGTCCCTGCAGCCTCAGGCTCCTCCCTGCACCGTGCACTGCCCACTGAGACAGATCTGGCGAGTCCTCCCGGAGGAACTATTCTCTGCGAAAATACGATTTCCTACTGAAGCTCCGCTAAGCTAGTAGAAATATTGCAGACAGCCGGCCCGGGCGGGGCCCTCCAGGAAGCCGGCGCAGAAGGTGAGAACACGTCTCCACTGGGCAGAGAGCAGCTGTGAGGGCCAGGCCTTGGGACGAGTATGGACCACTCCAATCCGTGCTTCCCCCGGGATGGACAATAGTGACCGAAGTTCTTTGCAGGCATCGGTCCCCTGGTGGGGGACCAGGACCTCCCGACACATGGCTTCCAGGAAGGTTCTTTCCTGTGCACTTGCTAGTGACCTGCGTCCCCACCGGGTCAAAACTACCTAAGTGACTGTACCTGGCATCTTATTGGTGGATTCTCATAGCTTTGTCCCACCTTATCCCGCCCTGAGATCTTGCTCTGGGAAACGTCCTGTGAGAAGTGAGCTGGGGCAGCACTTCCTGGGCCCCCTCCTGTTTCTCGGGCGGGAGCTGTGTCTCCCCCACACTTTCCTATTCTTAAACCCCACTGTGCCCCGGAGTTCATTCCTCGATTTTGGGACCATGGACTCAGCATATTGGACATCCCGCAGGCTGGGAGTTATAATACTTCCCTCATTTCACTTGGAGGTCTTTCTATCACCCTTAGGTCAATGAGACAGGATGTGGACACCGCGAGTGAAACCACAGAGGGATGGTACCCCAAGACCAGTGTCTTTGTTTCCCGTGAGAGGTGGGCGGTCAGAGTTGGCTGGCAGACCATCTCCAGCCGGGTGTCCTCCCCATCCCGGAGCTGGTAGGAGCCAACACTTCAGGAAGCCACTTGATGGAGCCACGTGGTGGGTGCCTGCCTGCAATCTCAGCTCTCTGGGAGGCTGAGGCAGGAGGATCCCAAGCTTGAGCCCAGTCTGGGAGACTTACAGACTTGGCAAGATGCTATCTTTCTCCCGCAAAATAATTTGTTTAAGGTTTGGGGACACAGTTTGTTGGGAAGGCCCTGGGTTTCATCTTCAGTACTGCAAAACCAAAACCAGAACCAGAACCAAAATACGTCTGATGCAGGAAGTTTTGTCAAATGGAGCTGTGCTTCCAGAGACCCCAGAAGGGCAGCAGGGTTGAGCAGAGGGCGGTACTGGATGCCGGGTTTAATCCCCAGCTCTGCCTCTTAGGAAGGCTTTGGCGAGTTATTTAATCTCCCTAAGCATCAGATCCCTCGCATCCCGTGGGAGCAGCCTCAGTTACAGAGCGGATAGGCATTAAGGGAGCCGATTCCACAAGCGCTGAACACCATGCCGGATGCGCAGGGCCTGGTGAGTCTCCGGAGATTGGCTTTTCTTTACAGTTCTCTCTGGAGTCCAGACCCTTTGACCTCAGCAAGGATTTCTTCAGATCTCCTTCACCTTTTCCCCCCTAAACCACCATCCCTGTGATACAGAAAAAGCAACTCTAACTCACACTGAGATGCGACCTGATTATTTGTTGTAGCTCATGTGTTCAGTTACAGTTTGACCCAGGGACCCACCCTGGCCCCGAAGTAGAGAGCGATTTTCCTCCCTTTTGCAGTTCTGTCTTAGAGCTTTGCAAATTGAGCCAACAACACTGCAAGATGCCTGGAAATTTTTAGTATGATTCCTGCAAAATTATCTGGGGCCTATTGCTCAGAACACAAGAGTAGGCATTCTGTGTGGATTTACATCTGGAGACCTCAAGGCTTTCAGAGCCCCCCCAATCCCTGCAGGTGCGTCCACCTGTGTTCTGCAGACTCGGGGCACCGCAGCCTAGGCCACATTTTCCAGTTCGCTGGAGGTAGAGCGGACAGAGAGACAAGCTGGCTCCTGCCGGCAAGCAGCTCCTGGACGGCTGGGTCAAGTCCATGAAAAACTCACACTGGTCCTGAGTCTGGCGCATCCCCAGTGCTCAGGGCATCCCCGTCCTCTCCTGGAGGGGAGCCTGGTGGGGAAGGTGTGCTGCACCCTAGGAGGGGCAGGGCTGGAGTCAGACAAAACGCAGTGGGGTCTGGGCATTTGCTCTCCGACTCGTCCCTCTCTGCTCTTACTGCTGAATCTCAGCCCACCCGGTTTCCAGGAAGTGTGATGAGAATGTCCCTGGAACAGGTCCTCCAAGAGCCCCTCTGATGTTATAGCAATGGGCCAGGGAGCTGCCAGTGGCCTTTGACCTTGTGCCTCACCTGGACAGGCCTCGTGCCCTGCAGGTCTGAGCCCTGGGGAGAGGGGGTGCCCTGACAGATGAGCCCAAGGTGAGCTCAAGGTGAGCCCAAGGTGAGCTGGGCTCACCAGGCCGGGGATCGGCTGAGCTGGCGGCGGGAGGAGGGGCCTAACAGCTCCCCTTTCCCACGCTGTCCACCCAATCCTCCCCCCCCCCCCGGCCTGGGCCCTGTGCAGCGTGCGGCTGGGGCCTCACTGGTCAGGGCTTTGCTTCCTTCTGGCTCGGGGAGGAGCCTTGATGGCTTGGTGGCCACGTGGACACAGGTGATGTGAGCCTCCCCAGGTTCTAGACATTACCCCAGCTTCTGGGTCTGGGAGGATGTGGACATGACCTTCAGGTCTCCCAGCACCTCCCAGGGGGCGGCTGCCTGAGAGTGGAACCAGCTCTAAGGGATGGAGAGACGGCAGACCCCAGTGACACCATGTGGTCCCCGGTCCCAGCCACCCGTGACACCTCACTCCCGACAGCATGAACACAGCCGTCCACACTCAGTGGAAGCCCCCGGGTACCACTCTGGGCTTGGGATCATCTCTAGTGCCCGAAGCAGTTCGAGCCACATGAAGTGGGGTGCACATCTCCACCCCCACCCCCCACCCCCGTCTAACAGGATGTATTTGCTCATAAAACAAGGCGCACCTGCTTGAAGCCCTGGCTCCAACCTCCCTGGCCAGCTGCTCCCGGGCAAACCCTCCAAACCGTCTGAGCTTTGGGCCTCATGTGTAAAGCCAGGCTGGGTGCCACTTGAGTCCCAGAGCCGTTTTAAGGATTAAATGAGGG
Source organism: Hydrochoerus hydrochaeris (assembly GCA_004027455.1). Taxonomy (NCBI): domain Eukaryota; kingdom Metazoa; phylum Chordata; class Mammalia; order Rodentia; family Hydrochaeridae; genus Hydrochoerus; species Hydrochoerus hydrochaeris. The sequence continues at coordinate 15,195 of PVLA01008503.1, read as the reverse complement.
CGTTGGCATAAAGCAGATGGCACATTCTGAATCACAATCAGAACGCTCTGGAAAAGGTCACTATTAGTATTATTATCATCGTTATTAATGGAAAGTGGAGCATATGAAGACACATATGTGGGATCCTACTGTTCTCGATCTTTTCAGCAAAAATAGAAAAGACGCAGCAGTCCACGCCCAGAAGTTTCTTCTCCTGAAATCAAGGCATAAATCATTCCTCACACACTGGCTTATGGAAACCCACTGGGAGGAGTAGCTTTTGAGTGTTGCTGCCATGTGAGTGTCCTAAACTAGTCTACAGTGACAACTGCAGAGACAGGGGCAGCGCCCAGGCCTCCATTCACTCTTGTGCCGAAAGGTAAGCCTTGCAGTCCTCAGCCTGGTGAGCCGTACTGCTTACTGGGCATCAATTCATCCTTTCATTTCTTTTCTCCAGCAGCACTTTGGAGCCTCCAAAGTATTTCGAGTACTTTCCTGGGCTTGACGGGTGTTGGACCTGAATCACCTACATGCAAAGACCTTATGGTGAGAGAATAGACCGAAAATAAGCACAGGAATAATTCTACTAGATAGATTCACATGTTGACGAATGCTACAGAGAAATAAATAGGACCAGGCCCTCAGCCACGCTTTCCCAGAAGCATGGTGTGAGGTAGGGATCTGGGTGTCAGGACTCATCAAGGGGCAGTATCAGGGCAAACGCTGCCAGGAATGAGCCAGCCAGGTGCATCAGAGCTGCAAGGTAGAGTCCAGCCATGGCTAACCCTCACTCACCCATAGTAACCCTCAGTCACGGGGCAGGTGCTGGCAGGTTAGGCGGCTTGGGAACACCGAGGACTGTCTGACAGGGAAAGCAGGCAGCTGAGTGCCCCAAGCAGCTAGCACTCTGTGGGGCATCTGGGCTGGGTGTCCACAGCACCCATGCAATGAGTGTAAGAAGCTCCTCAGGAGTGCCTGTGTCCTTTCCTGGTGACACGTGGCTGTTGCCTGAAGGAGAACCAGCCATGTGAAAACCTGGAGACATTTGCACAGGCCAGGGAGGAGCCAAGGGCTATGCAGAGACACCAAGGTGTGCATAAATCAGGAATGCTGCTATACAGGACAAAAACAAAAGCCACCAGAAAACCCCAGGTTGCATTACGGCGGAAGATGAGCTAAGAGAGAGGCAGGATTGAGGTCACATTTGTCATGTGGTGGTCCTGATGGTTAATCCTGATTGTCAACCTGTTTGTGTTAAAAGGTGCCTAGCAAGGCGGTTGGATCACTAGGGCAGTAACTTCATTACGGATGAAACTACTGATGAGGTCACAGCTGGATGGGCTGTGACAGGTGGGGACCAGTTGGTAAGTAGGTATGAGGGGACCTGCCTTTGAAGCCGGTCCCTGCTTGTCCTCTCTCTCTCTCACTGCTTCCTGGGCACCACGAGGTGCACAGCTTTCTTCCCTTCCACCACGTAGTTTCTGCCTTGCAGCCAGCTGACCGTGGCCTGAACTCTCCCAAACTATGTACCAAAATAAACTTTTCTTCCTTTAAATTGTGTATGTCAGGCATTTTGTCCCAGCCAGGAAAGGTAACTAATCCCTGGAAAGAAGGCTGCTGCTGGTGCTTTAAATTTTGGATTTGAAGCATGGAGTGGCGTGAGCTGTTTCTTGCACTAGGAGTGACAGCCAGGTCGGTCACTGCCGCAGTGGCCAGCTGTGAAATGCTGCTGACAGCCAGGTCGGTCACTGCCACAGTGGCCAGCTGTGAAATGCTGCTGACTTGGGATACAGTGGCCCTGATTAACAAGGGGGAAGCAGGCAGCATGGGGCTATCTTAGGGATGAAGCTGGTGTGATTTGTCATGCCTGGCGCCCAGGGGCCAAGAGTCACAAGTGCTCCGGGTGACTTCTTGTGTTTAGCTGTGAGCAGTGCAGGCTCTGTGGGTGAAATTTCCTTGGGGCTGTGGCGCTGGGACAGCAGGGGGCATCTCAGGTCAGGCCGGGTTTCCCTCGTCTGGTGCTGAGACATATCCAGCAGGCTCCAGGGATGAGCAAATGGGCAAGTGGGAGGAAGGATGGGAGAGGCTTCGGGGTTAAAACTCACAGGGGAAGAGACAGGGCCTATCCTGGCAGAGCCAGAGCAGGGACAGCCACGGCAGCGGTCGCCTTGAGGTGGGAGGGGAGGAGCAGGGGGCGCAGTGCGTTTGCAGGACGCCAGAGGATGTGCTGCAGGTGAACACTGGGCGAGCGGGGAACAGCGCCTCTTGGGGGGCTGTGAGAAGGGCTGAGTCAGCAAGGGAATGGGCTGCAGAGAGCAAGAGAAAAGAGCAAAGGTCAGGAGAATTGGTGTAGCACTGTGGATGGGAGGGAGGGACCAACGCCGCTGTTGCAGTACTGGGGACTGAACCAGGGCCTTTGCACCGACTACATCCCAATCCCTTTATTTTTTGTGTTGAGATGGTCTCTCACTAAGCAGCCCAAGCTGAACTTAACTTGCCATCTTCTTGCCTCAGCTGCCCATAGTGCTAGGAATACAGGTGTGTACCATCACCCCAGGGCAGGCTTAAGTCGTTTCTTCTTTTTAAGGGATCTGTATTAGTCAGTTGCAGCTGCCATAACAAATAGCACCACTTGGGTGACTTGACACACAGACATTCAATTCCTCAGTTATGGAGGCTGAGGTCTAAGATCGAGGTGTCCTCAGGGCTGGCTCCTTAGGAAGCCTCTTGTCTTGGCCTGCATAGGGTCATCCTCTCCCCGTGTCCACTCTTGGTCAATCCTCTGTGTGTCCGTGTCCTTTTCTTAAGAGGCTAGCAATCAGATCAGATGGGAGCTCATGCTAACAGCACTGTGAAAGGCCCTGTCTCCAAATCCGTTCATATGCAGGGACACAGGAAGTGACAAAGCTGGATGGGGACACACTTGAGCCCATCTGTCTTCCCTTGATGACAGAGAGAAAGCGATGGTGTGGGAGAGCAGTGACATCCTCAGGCAGGCAGCAGGGACAGGCTGGGACATCTGTAGAGGGCTCGAGCATCACCCCACACCCCCAGCTGAAACTCTTCCTCTGCACAGCCCACCCCCGTGTGCTCCTGCCTGTCAGCCTGTCTGTGTAACACCCGTGAAAAGGAAGCACCAGCAGACCAGAGTGTCAGCTCACTTCTTAGGGTGATATCCCTGCTCAAGCTGAAAGTCCTTCACTGAGTAAGCAATTCGCTTTGAAAATACTCATGGAGGCAAAGGCATAACAAATGGACCTGCTAATGATTGTCCCCTGCCAGGCCCATGTGCTGCTTTGGTCTCGGAGAGTGTCACACCCCCAACAACATCTTGTGAGCTCACTGGCACCCACCGCATCTGGGCCAGGGTAGACAGGTCAGCTGCACAGGCAGCGGGCATGTGAGACAGTGAGGAGGGGGCCTTGGGAATTGAGGGGGCACAGGCCACGCTAGGGCACTGCTCCATTGTCTGGGGGCCTCATGTGGGTGCTGATCAGTGACCCCCAGCTCCACGAACAGGCAACGTGGACCAAGAAAACATGCCTGTCTCATTGCTCAGACCTCTGGCCTGGGTGTCCTCCGTTACCTGGGGGGTTCTTGGTGCTTGAAGGGTGGCTGGCTGTAAAGTGCATGCACCAGGTCATGGAACACAGCACGGCATAGGTTGGCATAGGTGACAGTGGGGCCGAAGGAGTCCATCCTGCACATGCTGTCCTCCGGACCACGTCCCCACCCCACCCTGCTCGGTGACAGGCTAGCTGACCTGGACCACCTGTGGCTCCCTGGGCCCCTTGATTGGGCTGGGTTAGTGGGAGCTCCAGGAATATGCCCAGGAGAAGCAGGAGAGCTCCCAGGATGGGCTCTCCATCTCCCCTGGGCCCAGCCTGTGCTGTGTCGCAGAGGGACACTGCGCCTCCATCTAAAGGCCAGGACACCTGCCACGGTCTCCACAGGACTCTCCCTCCCTCGCTTCTTCCAGCTCCACAGGGTGAAAGGCTCCCTCTCAGGTCACACCCTGGGGGTCCTGCTCTGTGGTCATCCCATGCCCAATGCTACAGCGGGCACAGTGATCCCACTGGGGGCTGCTGTTTTCTGATGGGACCTGGAAAGCACTGCCAGAGTGGCTGCTGGTGTTAGAGGTGCGGGGCTGCCCCCACCGCAGGTCCTCTCCTCTGTAGTCCGCAAGGCTGAGGGTGGAGGGGTGAGGCGCTCACAAGGCTGCATACCTGGAAGGAGCGTCAACCATGAGGGCAGAAAATCAGCCAAGACTCACATGAGCAAGAGTAGGAAGGAGCTTGTTGGCTCCTGATTCTCCACGTGGGGAGAAGGTGCATCTTCCGGGTCCCTGGAGCCCAAGCCCCAGGTGGTTGCCAGGCCTCTTGCATTCCCCATGCTGCTTCTCTGTGTGTGGACAGCTGTCCTTGGGCAGTCCCAAGCTCCAGGCTGACATGGCCCTTACAGATGCACCATGGTGGAGAGCCAGCTCTCTCTCAACAGCTTCAGCAAAATCAGGAATTAACCCTGAACTTCCTGGAGTCACATGACCAAACACGGGCCAAACTCCATGACTGCAAGGAAGATGGGCTCTCATTGGCTGTACCCAGGTCATGTGACTACCCCGGAGAAGGGAAACAGGGTCACGATATGGGCTGAGCAGGGGCAGCCGCGTTCAGTAAGGACAAGAGGACGCACGTGTGTGGTGGAGCAGGAGGGGCTGTGGGAGCCTCTTGCAAACAAAGCCGATGCGGGGTGCATCTTGGAGAAACCTATTGCGAGCCACAGATGGGTCCTCAAAGAGTACGTGACACTGCAGCCCTCCGAGTCCTTTGGCACTGCCGTCGGCCCCTCCCTCACGCCTTCCCCAGCTCCTGGGGGGAGGGCTCCACTGTCTTTCTGATGCCCCCGTGTCTATTATGAAGGTTGGAGCCTCCAGGGTCCCTGTGTCCGTGGTCACCCTCCCTCCTCTCTTCCTTCTGGCTGCCCCAGCTGCAGTACCCTCAGCTTGTCCCACTCCTGGGCTTCCAAGCTGCAGCTGCTGGGCTGTCTGCCGGCCCTGCTCCTTCCCCAGGGTCCCTCCGTGTGCCTGCTCAGTCCCTCTCTTCAGAGGTCACTTCCAGACAGCGCTGTCCCTTTACCTGCTCCATGGTGTTCTCCTCAGGACTCATCGCTAACAGCACACAGGCACTGACGGGCCTCACTGGGCATCTTTTCCTTGGCACCATACCAGGCTGCAGGGGAGAGCCGCTGGCTCTGTTCCCACTTGCCCTGGAGTGTATACAGGAGCCTAATGCACCCCCGCTCTGCCTGTTCCACCTGGGGTTTCCGTCCTGGCCACGCTGCTGAGAACCCTCTTGCCAAGGCTGCTGCTGGCCTCTGAGCTGCCGTGCAGGTAGCAATCTGTGTGCCCTGCTCTTCCCTGGCCAGGAAGTGCCAGCGCCTCCTGCCTCCTTTAGATGCTGCCGACCCTTGGCCATGGAGGCCCTGTGTCTCGGTGGGTTTCCTTGTCCCTGGACAAAATACCTGACACAGCTTAAAGGAGGAGCGCTGTGTCCAGTTCATGTTTTATTTAATTATTTGTTTATTTGTAGGAACCAGGAATTGAACTCAGGACCTTGTGCTTGCCAGGCAGGCGCTGCCCTGCTGAGCCGTATCCCAGCCCTGGCTCATTCTCAGAAGTCTCCCTCCATGCACAGTAGGCTGCCTGGGAGAAAGGGTCTGGTGGAGGGCAACTGCTCACCTCACGGTGGACAGGAAGCAGAGAGAAAAGGAACCAGAACAGGAGATAAAAACTTCCAGGCCCTGCCCCAGTGACCCTTGCAGTCCAACCAGACCCCAGCTCCCATCAGCAGTCAGCTGAGGGCCAATCACCTTCCACATGCCCCCTTCTGATACTCTCGGGACACCCACATGTGCCCCACTGCTCCCTGCTACGCTGTCTGGGCTTGTGGTTGGGGACTTGCTTGGCTGCCTGCTCCCCTCGGTCCTCCCCTCCTGTCCTGTGCTCTCCTCTTCCTTTCCCTCTCTCCTCTCTCCTCTCTACCTTCCCACCAGGAACCTTGTCCAATTTTAACACTTTCAGCATCACCACTCTGTCAATATCCATTATTTCCTGCCTTGGTGCTTCAGAATTCCCATCCCCACTCCCCAGACCCAGCTGTCCTCTGTGACCCTGAGACTTCCTCCTGCCCTCTGCAGGCCTGGCCACCTCCCTCCTTCTCTGCTGTCACCACTTAAATCCAAGCAGCGTCCTCTCGCTTGCCTGGACGCATGGTCTGTGACACTGATCTTGGCTCCGCACTGGCAGGTCTTTACCCAGCAGCACTTCCGGGCGCTTTAGAACACACAACAGAGCCCTGAGGTCTGTGCCCATCTGCCTCTCAGCTTGGCCCTCTCGGCACTTCTCCTGCCGGCCACTCCTGCTGGGTTCTCACTGCGTCTCCCCAGCGTTGCTACCACAGATCACCAGATCTGGGCTTCCTGGTTGTTCTCCAGAGAAGCCTCCCAGCGCACCTGCGTCCCGAGCTGGCCCTTCCTCTCCGTGCTGTTTGCTCTGCATGGTTTCTGCTCCCCTCCTTCCTCTCTGGCTTCCTCCAGTCCCCCACTTGCACCACCCTGAGAGCTCTGTCTTTGCTCTGGCCCAGGGCGCCGCTAGGTGCAGGAAGCAACTCCAAGCCTCTCTGCTGGGTGGATGGCTGGTGAGGCGGAGTTGCAGCTCGTCTGTCGGATGTGCCACACACTCTTAGAGACCATGGCTATCGGAGACGTCGCTGGGCGGCGGGGGTCAGGAAGGCACAGTGAGCCGGGCACTGCCGGGGCCTCACTGGCCTGCTCTGGGCTCCCGCCCTCCCGGGGCCCTCGAGCACAGCTGGACCTCACCGCTCACGCTCCCTGCAGAACCCAGCGCCTTGTTAGGGACAGCGTCAGGACAACAGGGCTTCGCTGCTGCCAGCTGGTGATGGATGGAGATGTCACTGAGGTTCCCAGGAGGAGAGGCGGTGATGTGAGCCGGGGCAGCCAGAGCAGTATCTGCAGCAAGAGTGACGCTGGTGGCCTGACCAGGACGGGAGCCACCAGGGGAAGCCAAGCCTCCTGGGCTCTGATAAACCCTGGCTCCGCTCGCAGTTGGTTGGGACCTGATTCTGTCGCAGGCTTGGGTCCTTGTGTGCAGAAGGCAGTTGGTTGGGACCTGATTCTATCCCAGGCTTGGGTCCTTGTGTGCAGAAGGCAGTTGGTTGGGACCTGATTCTGTCGCAGGCTTGGGTCCTTGTGTGCAGATGTTGCTCCAGCGCCTCCTCTGTGCTGTTCTCGTTTTTCTCCCAGCTGTGATTTATCCTCCGTGTCCCTGCCAGGAATCTACGGGCTCTGGGAAGCAGGAACCTCTCACCAGAGCAGCATGAGGACCAAACCGCAGCCCAGAGGCAGGTCTGGTTGCCATGGAAACCCCATGGCACCTAGGGTACCAGCTGAGTTTCAATTCTCAGGCTCAGGGGTCAAAGAGGACTGCTGGAAAATGAGAGCTGTCAGGTGGCTTCCTTGGGGGCTCCCTGCGTCCCCGTGCGTGTGATCTCCCCACGTGGCCCCCCAGAAATGGTGCTTTGTGACACACAAGGGCTCGACGCCGGTGCCATCTGTCCAGACTCGGAAGTGCTGCCGCACAGGCTGAGGGCTCCCTTCACATCTGTCACAGTCAGAGCCCCACCCCGCGCACGCACGTGTGAGTGTGAGTGTGAGTGTGAGTGTGTGTGAAAGGGCAGGTGTGTGTCACGCAGCTTACACCCTTTGTTTTCTAATGCAACCAGGCTCCTAATGTTTCCGCACATAAAGGCCGAGGGAGGCGTTCCCAAGTCGCTGCCCCTCCTCTCGCGTGGTCACAGGTCACAATATTAGCATTCCGTCGGGATCCATGGCAGGTAACTACAGCGGCGATAAGGGCTGATGTGTATTTGGGTGTCGTTAGCATCCCACAGGGACTTCCTGCCTACCAGGAGGTCCAGGCCTAGATGGGCTTTCCTTAGGGAACCTGCAGGGGCACTGGGTACAGCCACTCCCACTGCGCTTTCCAGTTCACACCAGATCGTACCGGTGTGGGCCAGTGCGGCGTCACCATCGCCTTCGCGGTCCTCTCACCACTGCCAGGCCACCTTTGTTCCCCAGAGAGCAGCGGGCTTCCTGCTGGCGAGAGGATGCGCTGGCCTTGCCTGCGTTGCAGTGTATTTATTTATTAATTGTACCGATAGTTCCCTCTGCGCAAGCAGTGACAGTGACAGAGGGATACACAGTACCCTTAGGCACAAGTTATTAAATAAACTGTCGGGTCTGCTTGAAGAGGAGCATTGTGAGGACAGAAGAAATAGCAACAGGGACTCCCCACCCCCATGGGGGGCTGCCCTGATAAGGGAAATGTGGGCGTGGCGTGGTGACAGGGTAAAGCACAAGGAGTGACAGAAAGATCCGGTGCATGTTTAAATTTTAAAAAAATATTACTAAAATGCACACACTGGCAAGACCCGCGGGGTGAGCCTGTTGCCTGTGAGGGTGTGGCCGGCACATTTCAAAGGGGATTAACGGCAAAGTGTCTTTTACTGTGTAAATGTTTCAATTTAAGGTCACGATATTTTATGATCGTCCCTCATTGGTCAACTGTTCACAGCCATTTCTGTAAAAGCACGACAGGGTCCTCCCCACCATACTCTGACACCAAGCAACCTCTGGCTCTTCCCCAGAGTCCGGGGGACCACGAAAGACACATTCTGAATCGATCCTTGACACTGAGGCAGCCAGGATCGGGCGACTGAAGACACTCGGGAAGGAGGACTCCAGAGCCGCTTCGGAAGGCGGGAGGAGTGTCAGGGAGGGTGTCGGGACAGAGCAAGAGGAGGGCGCTGAGGAAGGTCACCACAACGTGCCTTTTACCACAATCAATTTTTAAGAATTGAAACAGTCACTGTGTTTCGGGTCATGACTCCGTGTGTTTCTTTACCACCTAGTACCAGATCCTCTGTGCTGCACCGGAAAAGAAGCTAGAGGAGCTGGGGACATAGTTCAGCAGCATAAGCAACTGCCTGTCAAGGGCAGGCCCTGAGTTCAACTCTTAGCACCCCCCCCCAAAAAAAAAAGAGAAAAAGAAAAGAAGCGAAAGACACAAAAAGACTCAGGAAGCTTAGCCCGCCCTGGCGTGGAGATGCCCGATCCTTCTCACCAGCTGGAACCCAGCGCCAGCCACAGGCGGGTCCAGGAGGTCAGGCCAGCGTGGCTGGCACTGCCTGACCCTCTGGAATCCGACTCCTGGCCATGCCCAGGTCCCAGGTTCCTTGAGAGCGGCCGATGCCCAGCACGAAAGTCGGGCGCTTCTCTCCTCTGGAGGAGCAGAAGTCCATCCAGGGACCCAAAAGGAGACGGAAGAGGGCTGCTTTGTTTGGGGTCTCGATGTTCTGGGCACCTATGATCACACTGCCACGTGGACTCTGAGGGTGTCTGAAAACCTGAGCACAGGGGCTCAGGGGTTTTGCCAGTGTCCCGGCCATGCATGGTGACACAAAGGGTCTCTTTATCTGGGGACGGAACTGGGCTTCCCAGCCTAGGCTGTATTCCCACCCTGCCCCGTCAAGGTAACCTCACTGATGAAACTCATGGACACCCAGAAATCTCCGCACTGTCCCCCAAAGAGCAGGTGCTGGCTACTCCAGGCGCCGATCCACTGAATGAGCAGCTTTTGGGGGGACCACTATCGGCAATTCCGAAAAGTATGCTGTCAGACTGGGGGAAGCCTGCAAACTATTTTTTTTTAGATAGCTTTCAAGGACACGTACGATAAATCTATGAAAAGAGAGCTACTTACAAGCCAGGGATTTATAGAATTTGCCAGTTATTTATGTCTCTTGTTTTGTCAGTGGCATTAAGATTTGCTGTTTGTGTGGAATCATCCACTGACCTAAATCCTAGGGAGCTGCCACAATCTGTTTCTCAGATAAAGTCAGGCGGACGGGCAGGCGGGCTGGTGGGCGAAGCACTATCAGCTCCAGGCCCAGAGCCTCCCACATGGCTTCGCTCTCTTAGGAGGCAGAGAAGCACAGACTCACACCCTGGGAGTTTTAAACAATCCTAACGGCTTATTGTTTAAAAAAGTACAGTAACAGGCTCCTCCCCCACCCTCGCCCCCACGGCCTCCTGGTGTCCAACAAACTTTCTGAGCATAATGACATGAATTTGTTTACCTCATGCACTGCCCTGAAAATTAATGACAGGCCACAGGATGCGCCGTTCTCACATTATGCAAAACATCCCAGGCAGCTCGGCCTCATTATACAGAATCAAAACTGCTGCTATTCCAGGGAACAGTCTCAAAATGGCAGGGTCAGTCCCCTGGATGACCACGGCAGGACGTGTCAGCCTCCGGCCTCCAGAGACTTCACAACTAGCAGCTGACTAAGCACAAAGTCTGGCAGGAAGAGCTGTTAGTGAGGTGGACAGGCCAGGGACTCCATAGCCAGCAGAAATGCCCCGGGCCAAGGATGCTCAGTAATAAAAAGGTGGACACGGGAGTCCTGAAGCAGGGCGGGAGGGAGAAGGGTAGGGCTGTGCAGGGCCTTGGAAACAAGCTTGGCTTTCTTCCTTTATTTGGCTTTTTCTGGCTAGAAGGATTTGTTCTTATATGGCCATGTCTCTTTAGAAGGGGAGATTTATTCTACAAAATCTAAATTCAGAGACGAGCGTTGCGTGCGTGCGTGTCAAAATTGGGCTGTGGCATTATTGTGAGATGTTTGATGCAGACACGTATTTGGCTAGAGAGCTGCCGTTATCCCAAGAAGTTTCAATATTAAATTTACCATGGAATGAAAAGGCTACGTTTTCAATTGTACATTCTTGAATGCTAGTAAAAATGATTTAAAACTTTTCTCACCACCTGTTCATCAAGAGTTTCTCTCAAGAATTTAAAGGATCATTTCAAAAGATTTGATGTCACCGTTTCCATAATAAAACTTGATATTTAAAAGTCAACCACAGGCATGCAAACCGAGGTTTCTCATTAAAAACTTTCCAAAAGGTCGTAGTGGGGAGTTAGGGAAGAATCAGTATCTAATACTTTTCCTCATCATAATCCCACGGTATTAAGAAATGACAACTTTTCCAGGAAAGGACCCCAGGCACCCCTGCTTGTCCCCTTTGGTGGTGCTCATGCTTTCAGTAGGATAAAGTTTGGGAGGTTCTGACCATAAAACCTTTTTCAGACAACAAAAGTGCACTTATGTGGTTTCCCCAGGAAGGCTCCGAGCAATGCGTAAGCAAACTCATCTCTGGGGACCAATGTCCGCGGAGGACTGGTCAGGGCCAGAGACGGGAGGTACGAGGACAGTCATTTCTTGGCCAGGGAATGACCTGCAGACATAGCTGTGAGCAAGCTCCTGACGGTCTACGTGTAGTGGCCACTGGACGGCACCCAAGCGCCCTTCACCATTAAGAAACCCGTGGTCCCTCCATTAGGAGCTGCGGACTCCGCCTCTGGGAGGAATAAGAATTTTGCTTTAGGTTAAAAGAAAAAAATCATGCATATTTTATGATTTAACTTTAAGCTGTCATGAAACATTGAACTGATAAGTGGCAATTAGAATGTAATGCCACAAATTAGCCATGGTGATTGAAGCATAGCTCATTAGCTAAAAATGTTTTTTAACTAACATAGTCCTCCCTGTGCTTGTCCTCACAGCATTTCACAAAAGAATAAAATGGGCTTTTGTTTCGTTTTCTGGGAAATAAAAACAAAATAGTGTTTCTTTATAAAAAAATACAGTAAGGGCTCATAAGCAGCTCTAAACCGTTCAGAGCTGGGGCAGAAGAGATGTAGAGGAATCAGCAGAAGACAGGAACCAAACCCTGGCCCAGCCAAGGGCCTCCACCCCAGAGGGCAGGGGCTTCGGGTCACTTCGTGTTGGTGCTAAGGTCAGAGGCCACAAGGGTGCAACCAAGGAGCCCCGAACAGGGCCAGCTGGGCTCACCGTGCGCCGTCAGCCTCGGGGACCCTCGGAGCTGCAGCTGCTAGTCACCAAGCAGGGTCCAACCTCCGTGCGGCACTTTGTAGTCTGACGAGCAAATCCAGCGGAAATGCGGAACTTCATGGACAATTTCCTGAGGTTAAAGCGCCTCGCGGGCATCCGCCCTGCCCGAACGCCGGTCTAAAGAGCGGAAAGTAGGAAACGGTGACCGAAGCCCCTCCCAGCTCTGCTGCGTGACCCAGGAAAATCCGAAGCCTCAAGCAAGGATTCGCTGTTTCCTCGGCTGCCTGCGCCTCACTCCCACACTCCAGCTTCCTACGGGACACAGCCCACCGAGCCCACCCTATCGGAGGCGGAGTGCCTTAACGTGGCCTGAAGGAATCTTCCTGGTGGTGAAGTGCCGGCTGCTCTGATCAGAGCGACACGCAGACTTGTCCTGAGACAGAGGCTGGCCTGACAAAAGGAAAATGAGCCCCGGACACCCCTATTCACACTCTCTCCACAAGCCGGGGGTAAGTGAGCTTCTCCTCTCACCGCAAAGGAAGCCCCGCTGGCCACACACAGGAAACCACTGGCATTTAATGATTCATTAAGGCCCACAGTGTGGCTGTACCGGGAGGGAGGAGGGAGCTGAGTGGAGGCTCCAGCTCCACCTGCTCGGCCCGCAGCCCTCCTCTCCCCTCCGCCTCACCGCGCCCCTGGCACAGCAGGAACCTTAAGACTGATCACCAAGACTCAGGTGACATCCGTCTACATCCGCCCGGGGCCCTCGGAACCAGCTCGCTGTTGCAGATCCAGTTTATTTTTCTTGTGTGGTTTTTTGAGTCAGGGTCTCGCTATGCAGCCCAGGCTGGTCTAGAACTCTCAGTGATCCTCCTGCCTCAGCCTCCGGAGCGCTGGGATTCCAGTAGTGTGTCACCATGCCTGGTGGCAGGTACCACCCAGAGCAATGTGATCACTAATCGTGTTCAGCATAGGATTTATTCAAAACAACAAAAAAGTGGAAATCAGATGATCACTCTTTTCCCTCCTCTTTCTGGACAGAACAGACTTCTCTTAGGCCCTCCACTGAGCCAGAGCAGCTCCGGCTGCGTGCTATGGACTGAGGAGCCATCAAGGGCCTCTTCCCAGGCTGCCGCTGGACCCGTAGCTCCCTCGCCGTCCCTGTGCAGTACAGAAGCCCTCGAGATCCCCCCTGGAATAACGTGGTGCATGGAGAGTGCTCACTCTGAGACCAGGAAGCAGGGGGCGCTTGGCAGCTGGCAGGCTACAGTGCCATCCACACCCGGTTACCCTGAGTAGCTAACAGAGAACGAACCCTGCCCGACACCTGCACCCCGATAGTTCGGCGTGGCGCTCATCTGCTTTCCAGGAACTGCCCAGGGCCGCAGGAGCTGCCTCCGCCACCATCTGGGGAGCGTGTTCCCCACGCCACCCCCCACGCCAGCCTTTGGGGAGCACAGGAGACAGCTCCTGGGGCCTGGGCTGGACAGCCCTGCGTCCACTTCTTAGAGGACCTCGTCCTATTCTACACTTCCTTCTCTCCCTGCAGGCTTCTCCTGAGCATCCTCTGTCCGTGAGCCCATCACTCGAGAAACTTCATCCCAGCTTCCCCTGCTACAAAGTGGACCCCGGATGGAGCAAGTGCTCCAGGACCCAGGAGCAGGAGCAGGGGGCGTCTCTGGGCGCTGCCGGGGGAGACGACTCCAGGATCCTGGCCGAACTCCAGGAGGACAATGATGCCTGCAAATGGAGGCGACGGGTCCCTGCCCCTGGAAGATCCATCCCCTGAAGATGCTGGGAGTCAACTCAGGCTCAGAGACAGCGGTGGAAGTGGAACAGCAAGGCTGGAGGGGCAGCGGTGTCCTGAGCTCTGAGGGGTGTTTGCCACGGAAGGGGTGCAGGCAGGTGTGGTTCACAGACACTGACAGGCCCCATATCAGCATCCGCACCCCAGGGTGGGCAGGTGGAGGGGCTTAGGTAGCTGGAGGCCCAGTGACCACGCCCCGAACCTGGGGTATGACTTGGCCATAAGAAAGGAATGTATGTACAGACCAGGGAACACGGAGCTTCGGACTCTGGATCATCAGGACAGGGGCAAGAGGAACGCAGGGAAGAGGGAAATTAAGGCGAAAGTGAGAAAACCAGAGAAGTTCACGTTTCTCGCCTGCCTGTTACTGTGATGATGGCTCTCCTCAGGAGACCTCCAAAGCAATCACACCCAGTTAATCCGCAGGATGGCAGGGCCACAAAGCACAGGTATTGAAAGAGAAGCCACCCAAACCAGGACTGCTAGGCAGGTCCCGCCTCCTCCCCCAGGAAGCCAGGGGAACGTGGTGTGGTGGTCAAGTCTCATGGGCACCAGGTCTGTGTTTCCGGTCATCTGGGGCATGTTGTGTGGTCTCCCTGGGTACCAGAGGACAAAAGGTCGCTGTGTCTGAATCTCTTTCTTCACCCCTGGAACAAATACCCAACACCCACACCTAACAGGTCCATTTCAGAAGTTCTGACCCATGGTCAGGGGGCAGCACAAGGGCCTGTTGGCGGAGCGCTGCTGGACTCGCGGTGGCCAGGAAGCAGAGGCAGAAGCGGGGCGCTGGGGTGAACACGACACACCCTTCGGGCTCACAACTCCAGCGGCCTGACTCCCAGCAGCGGGGCATCGGCCACGCCCCACGGTCAGTCACCTTCCAAGAACCCGGGTGTGAGTACATGAGACGGACAGGGGAAGCTGTCCACCAGAGCCAGCACACCTGATTCCTGTCTCACTGAACACCAGAGGGCAAAGCCCAGGAGAGATCTGCGAATCATTCCTTCCTTCAGAAATCCCAGGATACAGGGATCGAGTCCTAGAGACTGAACATCTACTGGAAACCAGGCGTGCTCAGCTCTGAGCACTGGGCAGTGAGGGAACGGGAGGGACTGCCATCACGGAGGGCACACCCGAGCACCGGGCAGTGACGGAACAGGAGGGACTGCCGTCATGGTGGGCACACCCAAGCACCGGGCAGTGAGGGAGCGGGAGGGACTGCCGTCATGGAGGGCACACCCGAGCACCGGGCAGTGAGGGAGCGGGAGGGACTGCCATCACGAAGGGCACACCCGAGCACTGGGCAGTGAGGGAGCGGGAGGGACTGCCATCACGAAGGGCACACCCGAGCACCGGGCAGTGACGGAACGGGAGGGACTGCCGTCACGGAGGGCACACCCGAGCACCGGGCAGTGA